>CAUYON010015149.1:0-34955 GCA_963573935.1 Arctocebus calabarensis
TAGTCCCAGCTACTTGGGAGGCGGAGGCAGGAGACTCGCTTGAGCCCAGGAATTGGAGGTTGCTGTGAGCTGTGATGCCACAGCACTCTATCCAGGGTGACAGCTTGAGGCTCTGTCTCAAAAAAAAAAAAAAAAAAAAGAGAAGTTATATGGTCAAGATTTTCTAAAGAATGACATCAAGGTGTCTATCTTAAAAGCAGTGTCTCTCAATATCCACCACTCAAAGAAATCTACAGTTTTATTTTTATCTTTTAAAGCATAGTTACTCATTCTCAATCTCTTAGTTACCTAAAAACCTCCTCTCAGGGAGTAACCAGAGGTACAAGGATGCAAAATGATTTGACTAGAATCCCAGATATCCTAGCAAGGGGGACCAAACTAAAATTTAAAAGTCTTTAGAATAACATATTTCTCAAGTTGTTTATAAAGTCTGAGTTTCCAGACTCTCAAATTAACTCTGAAACAGATCTGAGATGAAAACAATGAAAAGCTTCCCTAAACTTCCCATCAGTCTTGCATATAATTCCATTCTGACATTCTGGAGAGCATTTCGAGGTTATGTTTGCACCTCAGCTACTCTGCTGAAGTGACAGGCAGAGCAACCGTGCTGAAGAGTAAGGGGGCACTATGCCTGCAATTTGGAGAAGCTGCCAGCAGAGGGTGCAGCAGTGCTGGGGGGACAAGTGTGCAGGCAGTTGGAGTTCCTCTCCAGGTAAATTTCATAAAAAGCTGAGGGCTGATGGAAAGATGGAGGGGGCCTTGAGAACAGAGATGGAGATCTGGGGGAATTTGAAATCTATTAAGTAGTTACTTAAAAATCTACCTCACTAACAACATGGGCAGCCACTGAACAGTAATTTCTGTGATACCAAAAAATATTGCTCCCAATACAAGAATATGAATTCCCTTTCCAATCTTAAACAAGGTTAAAAGGACACTTACTTTTTTACAATTTTGTTGCGTTTGGCTTCTGAGAAGGTTTCAAGCTGAAGAGATTCGTGGGTGAGAAATGCTACTGCCAAATGGAAATAATTGTTCCAGAGCTGTTCAGAATTAATTGTGTGGGTAAAAAGAAATGGAAAATAACATTAATAAGGGTCAGAATAAAACAGTGTTACATGGTATAAAGTCAATAACCAAGGACTGACACAAAAATAAGACTTATTTTTCTTAGGTTTTGGCTACTCGGTCCTGAAAGTTTGGGGATTTATAATTGAGCTTTTCAAAAAAATCCACATAATTATATTTTTCCTTACTCTAGGGATAAAGGAAAATTGCTGCCAAGAAGTGTACCTATTTATAGTGGGTAGTTTGGCAACATGTAGCAAAAGCCCTAAAATTTTGCCAAACTTTGAGACAGTAAATGCTTTTAGGAATTTAGCCTGAAAAATAACCACAGATATTTTAAAATATTTCAAATAAGGCCACACAGTGCTATTGAACATAACAGAAAATGAAAACAATTTAAATGTTCCTGTAAGAATTTGGTTAAATAAATCATGGGCCAGTCACGTAACAGAGTATATTTGGCCACTAAAAATATGAAAATATTCAACATCCCTGAAAAGATCAAAGATTATTTAAAAGAAAATAAACTAATAGGTTTCCAAAGAACTGCACAGCTCAATTCCATACATGTATGGGTATTCATATTTGTGCATATGCAAATTTACGAATCTCTACTTTAGAAGCGCCACAGACAAGAAAACACATGACACAGAAAAAGTACATTACCCCAAAAAATGTACAGAGCTCTGGAAGGTAAGCTCCATGAAGGCAGGGACCTGTCTGTCTTCACCAGAGCCTAGAACGGTGTGCCTTGTACACACAAATATGCTAATATGGGATGGATGAATCAATGAATGAAAAAATACAGAGCTAGTGGTCTTCTGTTTTGCGAAGTACATTTGGATATTCAAAAAATTAACTCTTTAGAACCAAACTCGTGTAGGTATGAGAGTTATCTGTGTCTATTAGTAACCACACACCTGTATGTGTATTTGTGTACCACGTATACATACAAAAGATCAACATCAAATTGTTTGCAGTGAAGAAGACTATTTGTATTTTTGATTTTCTTCTTTTCGCTTAGCTCTATCTTCTATTATTATTTTTCCCAATTTTTTTTTTTAAGGTGTATAACTTTTACAAAAGGAGGAAAAAACTTTCTTTTATTGTGTTTGGAGGACAGTGTGACAGGAGCATATGATTTAGGAAGAAAAAACAAGAAAACTGTTTTTTCGTTTGAAAATGATAAAATCAAAGGTGATGTTTTCCGGTGATAAGGGTTCTCTCCATGTGGCTGAGGACGGCAGGAACATCTAGGTAAGTCACGCGCTTACCTGAAGTTCAAAGCTTGCCTGGTCCATGAAGCGTTTTGTGAGAACTTCAGCAAACTGGTTTATAGCCCGGAGAAAGACTCTGGGGAGGAAAATGCCAGATACAAAAAGGAAACTTCATGCCCTTTGAAACATTTTTCTGCCAGATTTTGGTTAAAACCTAAACCAAACTGAACCAAACCTGGACTTGGCAACATCAGACCTTTGATCCATCCAATGTCCCCAGAGACCAGAAACAGCAGATGAGGCCACAGACGTTCAATTTCTAGAACTGACCAAGAGCCACTCAGGGCCACATCAGAGTGTAGGTAAATGAAGGTAGAGCTGAGTCTACAAAGCAGGTCGGCTGAGTCTCGGACCGGGGCAATATGGTACTTACCCCTTTAGGCCTAGGATATCTGATACAATTTTTTCTCTAATCTACACATTGGTGGGAAAGATTTGCTAACTGGGTATCAGGGTAGAATTCCTCAGAATCAGGTACTGTGTAGAGTTAAAAATAATCCTAATGATAATGATTTGATTTAGGCTCCTTAAAAATTCTTTTTTCTTTTTGAAATGGGGTCATGCTATGTTGCCTATGGAGTGCAAAGGCTCAATCAGGGGTCACTGCAGCCTCAAACTCCTGAGTTCAAACAATCCTCCCGCCTCAGCTCCCTAAGTAGCTAGGACTATATGTGTGCGCCACTGTAGCTGACTTTAGCTCTCTAAAAATTCTAAGGCTAGTTGGGTGCGGTGATCACGCATGTAATCCTATTACCCTGGGAGGTCGAGGTAGGTGGATTGCTTGAGCTCAGAAGTTCGAGACCAACCCGAGCAAGAGTGAGACCTCGTCTCTACTAATAATGAAAAACTGAGGCATGGGGATCACTTGAGCACAAGAGTTTGAGGTTGCTGTGAGCTATGACACCACAGCACTCTACCAAGGGTGACAAAGTGAGACTCTGTCTCAAAAAAAAAAATCTAAAGCTCTTTCAACATCAGGTATATTCAGTTCATTTCACTTCTATTCAGCAAATATTTGCTGTGGGCCAACAACTGCAAAGCCCTGGCCTAGGTGCTATGTTGAAAGACAGGTCCTGGTTTTATTTACAGCTCGGTGGGGGGGGGGGATGGGAGGGCGGGATTCACAATATGTAAATCACTATCTAACCATGACTTAATATAGAAATATGAGAAAGGTGCTATGAGAGGCTTTCAAGGGGTCTGGGAAGTCAAAAGAAGAGAAAATGACAGCCAGGTCAGAAGGACCTTAATGGAATGGCTGGAAATCCCGGGAAAGGATTTGACGTGCGAGGCAAAGCAGAGCAGGTGTTCAGGGACCGGGCAGAGACCAGCTTGGCTGGAGCACGGGGTGTACACAGAGGGAAACAGTGGGAGATGTGTCTAGAAAATCAGGGTGGGTTTTGGAAGTCAGGATGAAGCGGGTCCCGTGAAAGGTGCCCTGGAGACCAGACGAGAGAGAGAGAGCAGAGAGCCCACGCCAGAGCAGGTGAGCAGCCCAGGAAATCAAGACTGCGAGCGGGTTCGCAGGGACTGTGGGAGCAGAAAGACGCTGACTTTGCGGATGATGGATCTGAGGCAACGAGGTGGACCAGCACTTCCCAAAGCTCACCCAACAGGCCTGCGGATTCAGGCAAGTGCAGGGGCTGTCCTACCTGCTCTGGGTCATGTTCATGACCATCCAGTCTTTGGCATAGACGTGTTTTCCAATCAGATCCTTAAACATGATAAAAGTTTCCATGAGGAAGTCCTGCGGAGAACAGAGGAATGGTTGGGGGAAACTGGGTTTTTTGTTTTTTGTTTTTTTTTTTGAGACAGAGCCTCAAGCTGTCACCCTGGATAGAGTGCTGTGGCTTCACAGTTCACAGCAACCTCTAATTCCTGGGCTCAAGTGAGTCTCTTGCCTCCGCCTCCCAAGTAGCTGGGACTACAGGTGCCCGCCACAACACTTGGCCATTTTTTGGTTGCAGCCGTCATTATTGTTTGGTGGGCCGGGGCTGGATTCGAACCCACCAGCTCAGGTGTACATGGCTGCTGCCTTAGCCCGCTGAGCCACAGGCACCGAGCCCAAGCAAAAAGTTTTGAAAGCATTTTTATTAGTTAGCTCAATGGAGACATTTTCCACTGGAATTTCTGAAATGAAAATTCAGTCTATTTTCTCTGGTACTATGCTACAAAGGTCCAGACCTTAGGAAATACACCTGTACTCTACACAGGGTGGATGTAAAGTTTGTGTGCAATTTAAAATCGTTTTGACATAGTAAGGTGTACACGAACTTTATGGACAGCCTGCATATCATGTAGTGGTAAGAATGCTGTACTTGAGAGGTAAGGGGCCTGGGTTTTATTTCCAATGATATTTTTTTGAAACATAGGTCAGAGTATAGGCATAGACTGATTCTGGTTGGAAGTGTGTGCCACAGGCCTCCCTGGATGGGCACAGTCAGACTTATCTCCACCCTCCATTCTGAAATCCTAGACAGAATTTGCGTTTCAAATTTCGCAGCATACATGTTAAGTACTTCCACCCATTTAGTAACCTTTCTATATTGCTTTTCTTTCAAATCAGTAAGAATTCAGGGTTTGTGAAGCAAGGATTAAATTTAGGTGTCAGCTATGGGCTTTGGACACTGACTCTACGTTCAAGTTTTTGGTCATCTAAGTGAACAAGACAGCGCAATAAAAGCAACTCGCAGAGGATCCCAAGGCCTCATGTGATCCACCACTTCCCGAAGTCCTTCCTGGGATTCCCTCGGAAGGCAGCGTGAGGGCAAAAAGGTAAAGGCCTAGCTGTGCACGGTGGCCCTGCCACGGAGGACTGTGAACTCAGACACGTTACCGAGTATCTCCCGGCCTTACATCCCTCCTCAGGACAACGATCCTATTTTGATTAGATATTATAGAAGGAAGAACACACCATTCTTCTAGCAAACAGAGTTATGTCTTCTTTTTTCTTACCTAACAATGGGGTTAAATTGTTAAGAATCTGAATTTAGAAATTCCCTATTCCACCTGCTTTCTGAAGATAATTTGGAAAAAGAATCGTTGAAATATGTGTTAATTTTATCTTCTTTTACAATAATAAAATTATGTTCATAAGCAGCTACTCTCCTTGGGCATTGCCTACATGTCCATTTGCACAAAGCTAGGCATATCCTTTCATAGATTCAATCGATAGATTAACCCTCACGGTAACTACTGTCTTACAGATGAGGAAACTGGGCTTTAGTGAGGTTAAATAGCTCACCCCAAGGTTCAAACCAGGAAATGAAACAGTCAGAATTCAAACCCAGAGCTGGGTGATCTAACACCCGTGTTCTTACCCTCTGTACCATGGGCACATGGAGAACACACTGGTGCCCTTGGCCTCCCCTCTCTCCTCCTGTCCTCTCTGCCTTTTCCTCTCACTCCCGGGCCTTGGCCTTGGGTTGTGCTGCCCACCAGAGAGGCCCGTGTCCAACATGGCTTCGTGGGTGTCCACTGCTGGACTAACATCTCCCCAGTTCCTGTGTCTGTCCCACATGTGGGCAAGGAGGGAGCTGCCCATCCCTGGGTGTGCTGGGCACATACTCTCCTTAGAATATAAGCAGAAAGCAGAAAATGTAAACCACCAAGGCTGGAGCCTGCATGGATGGTGGGAATTGCCCACCACTGGCCAACATGTGGTGGCACCGGTTTGCTACTCCAGCCCCACGTCCAGCCCACTACGCAGAATCAGGCAGTATCCTCATAGACGGCTTAAGGGCCATGAACACTTCCCTGAAGGGAAGGCTCAAGGAAGAAGTAGCCAGAGGCCTAACTCAGCCACTTAGATGTGTCCTTAATGGCACTAGGAGAACAATTTCCTATTTAAAATAAAAGGGAAGAGAATATTTTCAATCAAAGGTAACTTCCAAATATTGTAAGGAGCAGGGCAGGAGATTGGTTACCCCTTCTGCTTCCCTATCCAAAATGATGCTAGCAAGCACGTCTTGGGCAGCTCTGCACACCCCACCTGCTAAAAGTAACTGCCGTCCGCTCATATTAAACACTATGCTCTTTTCAGAGCAGAGAAGATGTTTCTAAAGAGGCTTAGGAGGAGGTGTGTGACGACCTTCGGTCTGAGTTGTCCTCTTCTTCAAAACCTACCAAATAGCAACAGGAAGAAACAACTCTTCCCTTCTGGTCATCAACCACACGGCCTTGGAGGGGGTGGGAGGGGAACCCTGTGCTCCCAGCGGACGCAGGTCGCACTGGTTTATTTAACCAACTATAAGAAGGTGCCAGGTTACCAGGCCGCAGCGAGGGCGACTTACGATGATGTCCTGTTGGGTTTTGAAAGTGCTGATGTAGTGGCTGTAGTGGCCGTCCTCCATCTGCCGTAGGACGGCAATCATGCAAGCCACGAAGCTCCCCTGGAGGGAAAGAGGAAACACAATCTAAGACTCTCCAGACCACCAGCCAGAAAAAGAAACACGGGCTCTGGTTTTTCCCCCACAATGAGCTGTAGCCCAGGGACCCTAGGAAACCCGAAACATGCATCTAAAAGGTCCGACGGGCCCGTGCTTTGCTGCCTCCTCATCAAACTACCTCCGTGCAGGGGTGAGGGCAGGACTCTGGAGGGCTGTACGCAGCCCCCCGACAGCTGGGACTCGTGGAAGCCTGTAGGTCAGGGGACGCTAACCGGCAGATCTCAGCTCCACGACCAGCTGAGATGCATGTGTCTCGGTGTGACCAGGTGTGTGTCTCTCTGTGTCTGTCTTTCCCCTTCTTATGTTTATCTTTTTCAAAAATGTTCACTTGGCTGCTCTGGGATTCTCTGTCGCTCCCTGGATCGGGCTTCTTCGCCCTCCTGTCACCTCGGGAGCGGCGCGGCCACGCGGCCCGTTACAGAGACACTCACGATGTGGGGAGACTGCCGGTTCATCCCGATCACGGTCCGGTTGAGCCTTCGCAGCAGCCTCTCCATTATCAGCTGGATGTGCGTCTCTGTGGGGCCCTGCAGGCAAAACCCAGGGTTGGACACCCTTGCTCCTGACTCAGTTTCACTTTCCAGTCTTTGTTCCTTAAGACAGAGTCTCGGTGTCTCGCCCCAGGGAGGGTGCCGTGGCATCATCCTAACTCACGGGAACCTCGAACTCTTGGGCTCAAGAGAACCTCGTGCCTCAGCCTCCAGAGCGGCCCTAGGTGCCCACTAGGATGCCCGGCTATTTTTATTTTTAGCCCAGCTATTTTTAGAGACAGGGTCTTGCTCTTGCTCAGCTGGTCTTGAACTCCTGAGCCCAAGCAATCTACTTGCCTTGGCCTCCTAGAGTGCTAGGATTACAGGTGTGAGCCACTGTGCCCCGCCTGAACTTAACTTTTCGAAGTTTTCATCCCTCCTTGCTTCAGAATGAATACTTTGAAACTCCTATTTAAAACCACATAGAGCTAAGTGATTGCTGTATGTCGTTTTTGGCTTGATAACATTTTACTTATTTAATATTTTTAAAATATTTAACTGACAAAGGCTGTATCTGTTCAGTGTATGCAATATGATTTGGCCGTGTACTGAATATTATTACAATCAAATTAATTATTACCATATCACCGTCCTGGCTGCGCTTGACAGCCCCAGAACTTGTCTTTCTTAACTAGAACTTTACACTGTTCGACAAACATCTCCCCATTCTCCCTCTGCCTCGACCCCCTCCCCTAACTTCTGTTCCAGGGCCTGCTTTCCACACATTAGTCAGATCATGCAGGGCTTGCGTATTGCTGTATGTAACTTTATTTAAGTATCAAGCAGTCTTAGACCTTCATTTCCTCCCTCTCTTGCTTTTTTCTACTCATTTACTTTACTGAAAAACCACGTCAAAGGAGTTTGGCTGTAAAACTACCTCCATGCTAGGAACATGATGTCTTCCTTGAAAAAGTCTGCACAGTACTTAAAGTAAAAATCAAGGTGCCACTTTTCCACGTTATTTCTGCTAACACCACTTTGACTCTTCTTAACCAACCCCAGATGCAAAGGAAGCTACTAACCAGATTTTAAAGTACTAACTGCACAGTCCACAGAGCCACGAAGGCAGGTAAACCTCCAGACCTGGCCACGTTCTTCCGAGATCTTTGAGTGGGGAGAGGGAAGTGAGCCCTGCATAGATTATTTCTCTTTTCTTGGACTGACAGATTGTGCCTCGGGTCTATTTATACAAAGAGCAAAGGAGGACACCAGGTCCCTGCAGAGCCCAGGGCTCACACTGACCCTTCCGTACTCACATCGGTAGACAGAGCCTTCTACTCAGGAGCCACGTGGCCCTGTTGGCGTCCATTTATATAACATTTCCTTACTGCAGACCTAACTAGATGTGCGTGTCATGTGCTGGGCCCTGTGAATAAGGTTCCTCTGAGCCCTTAAGAGAGTTCTACTCTGGGGGAAGGTGAGCATGGGTGTTAGGGAGAGCAGGGCATGAATATAAAGGAAGCAGAACAGCACCAGGATCCCGGCAGAGGGCAGGTGCAATGGGTCACCGTTCTCTCATTCATTGCCACGGGCCCAGCCTATCCCAGTGGCCGGTGCTTGCGGCAAGCTTGCTAAGTATTTGTGAGCTGAATTCGTAATTCAAGGTACAAAATGACAAACGCCTGCAAAGAGATTTAAGGGGAACATGAAGGTTGCATGTGCAGGACTGTAGGAGGATCAGCCACAAGGAGGGGCTTAGTCCAGCTGGACTTGAGCGGTGAGGACAATTCTAAGACAGAGCTGTGGAAGGAGGAGGGAACCCCGCACCCTGGGAAGAGGCAGCAAGAACAAATGCCAGTAATCAGAGCTCGGAACTGAGACGAGAGGATAAAGTACGTGATACTGACCAAGGGCACGCATCGAACAACGCTTATGGAGGAAAAAATATACCAGGACCATCAAAAATTATTAGATTTACTAGTTTAGCAGAACTCCAAAGTCAGTAATTTTGAATGGGTCTGCTGAATACAGGGAGTGATATGTTGAAAAGAAAAATACAAGCCAATTAAATCTCTTTGCACAGGATTTAAGTATGTTCAAGTCATTTTTGAAGAGTCTTTCTGTGCAGAGAGAGACCAAGTAGGCAGAGACGTTATATATTAGAAAACAGGATCAGGCTGGGCACTGGGGCTCACACCTGTGGTCCTAGCACTCTGAGAGGCTGAGGTGGGTGGACTGCTAGAGCTCAGGAGTTTAAGGCTACCTTGAGCAAGACCCCATCTCTACCAAAAATAGAAAAACTAGCGAGGCGTGTGGCAGATGCCTGTAGTCCCAGCTACTGGGAGGCTGAGGCAAGAGGATGGCTTAGACCCAACAGTTTGAGGTTGCTATGAGCTATGATGCCCCAGCACTCTACCCAAGGTGATAAAGTGACCTTTATTCCATCTCCTTCCTCATATCCTAATCTTTAACTACTGAAATTTTATGTTTAAAAAGCAGGTTAAAACTCCCGGCTTGGCAACGTGGCCAACACCTATAATTCATTTTTTTTTTTTTTTTTTTTTGAGACAGGGCCTCAAGCTGTTACCATGGCATCACAGCTCACAGCAACCTCCAACTCCTGGGCTCAAGCTATTCTCCTGCCGCCACCTCCCAAGTAGCTAGGACCACAGGCACCTGCCACAATGCCCAGCTATTTTTTGGTTGTAGCCGTCATTGTTGTTTGGTGGCCTGGGCTGGATTTGAACCCGCCAGCTCAGGTGTATGTGGCTGGTGCCTTAGCTGCTTGAGTCAAGGCACCGAGCCCACACCTGTAATTCTAATACTCTGGAAGGCTGAGGTGGGTGGATTGCTTGAGCTCAGGAGTTTAAGACCAGCCTGAGGAAGAGCAAGATCCCATCTCTACTAAAATTAGAGCCTGGTAGTCCCAGCTACTCAGGAGGCTGAGGCAGGAGGATCACTTGAGCCCAAGAGTTTGAGGTTGCTGTGAGTTATGATGCCACAGCACTCTACCCAGGGTGATGGAGTCACAATCTGTCTCAAAAAATAAAATAAATAAAAATAAATAAATAAATAAAATAATAGGATCAGAATTGGAAGAGACCCAAGAGGTCATCTAGAGTAATTCCTACCTATTATGGGATCAGAAATGGAGACACTGAGAGATTTGTCTCAGGATAAAAAGCTACAGAGTGGGGAATAGAATTGAAGGACCCACCTCCTACATCTCAGATTGACTTTGGATCATAAACATATGCTTTCTCAAATACACTGGATCCCTGGCCACTGCTGCCACACGTATAGGGCTTAGAACTTAATTTTATTTGAAATCATTACTGAGTCACAGGAGTTAACTTTTTAAAAAATTACTGCATTCATGACACAACAGGTCACATTTATGTATGACTGTAAACTCGTTGGTTAGGAACCAAATCCTCGATCACAAGATTTCTTGGGAAAATTTATTCCATTTTATAATGTGGTTTCTATAAACAGAATCAAAAAGCGGGGAATGGTCTGTAATGAATAAATACCAAATAACCAGTACCAACAGTAAGGGGGCTGCAGGGGCTTGGGCTGAGGGGTCAGGGGAGGGCAGAAGCTAGACAAGCTGTGGAGGCTGGGGTGCTCCTGAGACCGGGGTGCGGAATGGCAGAAATGCAGCCGCGTTGGGAAAGTCATGAACAGGAGAGAAGGTTGGCTCTGACCAAAGTGTGGTGGACCCTTGACGGGTGGGCTGAGGGTTTAGCTACAAGGATGGGTACAGAATACCTCTTAGCAGAACAGAGTCTGAAGATAACTGCCACGAGTAAGGAAACAGGGTGGTTTTCCTCTTCTGTGGGAGCACCTGTGCCACGCAGCCAGCGTGTGGGTGGGGAATGTGGTTTGGGGCAAGATACCTTCCTTCTGCTGAGCCCTCAGCTGCTCAACCCCACACACTCTGCCGACTTCTGCAGCCCCCTGCGTGGAGCTCTGCTGAGCTGAGGCAGCTGCTACCTTTAGGGTGTGGCGAATCAGGCAAGTTCAGCTCCACTCTTGGGAGGGGTGGGGGCACATCCCGGAGAAGACCCAAGATAAGAAACCTAATTTCCCCTGGGCTCCAGGGACAGCATGAATGTCAGAGACATATGACGGTGAGAACTTCTTAGAAGCTCAGAATCTCTACCACAGTGTCGTCAGGACCCAGAGGACAGGAGAGTGAAGGTTTCCGCGCAAAATCAGAAAGTCTCCTGGGAGTTTCCAGGGGGAGTGCACCAAGCAAGCCTGGGAGCTCAGCCAGCGGAGGGCCCGGCTGGCTTCACCCGGAGTGTATTTGCACAGGACGCTCTGGCCTCTCAGACCACCCCCAAAATGGGCACAGCCTGCCTGATACCTGGGTTGGAAGTGGCCTGAGACCAGGAAGGACACAGAGTCTCTCCCGTCTGGTGCAGAGAGGCCAGCGTGAGCTCTGTGCACACCGGCGAGGCCACGACTCACCACATCCTTCCTGTCCAGCACCTCCAGGATGCAGCTGAGCAGCTGTGAGCTCGCCTCGTGGTCAGGCCTGCTCGAGTTGTCATCCAGCTGGCCACTGAGCTGGTCCGTCAGCAGCGGCAGCAGGACATCTCTGCACTCTGAGGAAGAGAAGGCAAACAGCTCACATGGGGTGCGGCCTCCTCAACGGCCTGCCTTTCCTCTGCGACTCTCTCCGCCCAGCCCGGCAGCTCCAGGCTCCGGGGTCAGCCCTACGGGGGAAGCCACCCAGCAGCACCTGGTTTGAGGAATGCAACTTCAGCCTCGTAACTGGGTTACGATACAAACCAAGAAGAGAAGCCCCCGCCTGGATGAGTTCAGGCGAGGATTGCACAGAACAATTGTTCAGTATTGAATAATTTTTAAAAGGCCTATGTAGGTGAAAATGAAATCACCAAGAAAAGGAAGCGAGTTAAACACTTTTGCAAAAGTGTTTGCGCCTGATGGAGAAAACTGACTATGACATTCCTATCGATTCTGAGCTTCCCTAGTACGTTTTGACACAACTGATGGACATCCCCCGCACGTCCCTGCAGGTGTGTGGACCATAGAAAGTAAAGAATGACCTACTGTGTCTTCCTGCTGGGATCTTCTCCATCATAGCACATTTTCATGATGAGTCCAGGTCCTTACATGACTGTTAGCAGTGATCATGCTTTCTCCAGAACTAGCGCTTGCTCTTATGTTTTCAAAACACCTAATTTTTATTGCCTGAATTATCCTTTTTGCACCCTCAGGGCCAGAGATTGTCAAAGCACATTAAGATGTTCCATAATAATTCGTTTTCTACTTAAGAACATTCACTAGCTTTCTGAAGACACTGACACCTCTGTGTCCCAGACACCTTTAAAAATTTCTTTTTTTTCAGTTTTAAACAGATTATTGCTGCTATTTAATTCATAGACCATATGACAAACATTTAAAATTTCTAAGCACAATTTCACAGGATCAGAAAATACAGAAGCACAAGAGGCAAGCGATAGGATCTAGTTCGATGCCTTCCTTCCACGGAAATAGAAGCTGAGGCTTCAAGAAGGTCACTCATTTGTTCAAAGTTATACAGCTAGCCAGGGGCAAGGCCCGGAGGGCTCTCCCACCATAATCACTCATCTTGTCTGGTTTCCGAGGCAGCCTGCCCCTCTGCAGGCCCCCTCTGCAACCCTTCCCCGGTAGAAACTCCAAAGGAAGCTCCCCCCAGCTGCCCAGTCTTGGGTTTATGGGCAAGGCCCAGGCATTAGATCTCCTCCTCATATCAGCTTTGGGACAGGAGCACAATGATTCGGGATGGCTAAATGCTGGACTCTACTTGCAAAGTGAAAAGTATTTTACTACCATAAGAGATTTCTCCTCTCCAAGGTGCCTTCTCTTCACAGTAGTATGCTAGTAATCTGGCTCCCAACTGCCCCCTAAAGAAGGTCCTTAATTTACAGTGTTTGCCAATACTTCCAGGACAGTCAATTTCTAGCTACTAATGTGCTGTCACGGACCGTGGATTGAGCGGAGCTGCACATACCACCGGCTCTCCAGAGCCTGTACGAGTAGGAACCAGCACACTGATGCCTTCCCACCGCCTGGTTTGGAGCTTACGCAATGAGCACTGGTTGAAGAAGATGAATTTGTTTAAAAGGACCATCTTTCCCATTGGCCTGTTACTTTCTGGGGTCCTTCTTTTTTGAGGACCAAATTAATAAGCCACTTGCTGGCTGTTCTAATTAGGGACTATTGGAAATAGCGTGCTGACTACAGTTTCTGCTTAAAACCGGTCTCCCAGGAGGTCCTTAAGGGCTAAACGACTTGGCGAAGACATTATTAACATTTAGAAGAAGAAAAGTCAAATGCTGGCAGCAGAAGAAACAGGGCCGACCGCTCGGGAAGCAGCAGTTTTTGGCGGAGACTTACCCGACTGCTGAAAAAGACTACTCTCCACGATCTTGGTCATGCAGTTCAGCTTCTGCCGCACTAACTGGTTGTCAGGAATGCTCTGGATGAACTTGCAGAAGAGCACGCTGGAAGACAAGGCCCCGTCAGTGTTTTCCTTCTGATAAACTTCTCTCCTCCACTCTGAGATTAGGGGATGGAGAGGTCTGTCTGAAAAACTCCCAAATGTCTGCCCCCTGGTAGTGCCGGGGAGACCGTATTCCTTGCTCACTACAGGACTCTGGGGGTCACGGTTGCAGCTGCCGAAGCTCATCCCACACCCATCGGCACTTTCTAGACCCGCCTTTGAGCAAAACACCTTTCCCAGCTAACTCTGATGTCGACCCTGGTCTGATTCTGCATTCCTCCTAGACCCAGAAGCGTATTATTACCCGCTGTCTTTTGGAGTTAATTTTATGTTTGCACAGCTTATTTCCCCAGAGAAAGTGCAAACCTCTCTCAGGGCAGATTCTGTGTGTTCTTTTACAGGTTCCCCAAAACTGAACACCAAAAAGTGCTCAGTTAATACCTGCTGAGCAATCAAAGCATCTGCAGCAGCCCTGGTTCCAGCCCAGGAGGGCACCTGCTTCTCTCTTAAACTCAAGAAACTTTTTTTGTTGTTGTTTGGCCATTTACCTGAGCTCAACGGGATCAAACACAAGTTTGACGTCATTGATTATGCTAGGAAGATACTTCAAAGCTGCCCCCTGTAAGAAAAACACCAAAGGCAAATTCAGTTGCCAAGCAGGACAAATATAGAATTACTGTTTGATGTCAGGAAGAAAAGGCTGTTCTTAGAACTGAAACAGCCAACTGGACCCAGATGCCCCCTCAATAAAAAGGAAAGCTGAGGCTGCTACATGCGGCCTCCGAAAGTCCTTCTCCTGCAAATGTAGGAGGTAGAACTTGGTGTCTTTTCTGCTAGGAGGCCCTGCCCATTTGGAATTCATTTTTCTATCTAAAGGACTTAGTTAAATTCTTGAAGTTTCCCTCCCACACTTGACATAAAGAACAAGGAATAAATAGTAAAGTTCGAATTCTGAGTCTTGAAGGTTTATGTCTCGTATTTTTAAAAATTTGATGGTAACGAAGAAGATGGTGACTTTACGCTTCCGGGAAGAACAGGAGAACTGAAGATAAAATGTCACCACCTGTCACACCCCGGGGGTCAGTTTGCAGAAATCAGGGTCATGAGAGCCATTCCAGGGATGTCTCAGAGGGCACCCTGTCTTTGGCAAACTGACCTTTGAAAATAGAAATGTCCATCGGAAAGTGACTATTTACTTTCCACAAGTTACACTAAAATTCATAAGCAGTCCTTCCATAATGAATTTGTTTCCCTTGTACGACAGCCTATTCTAAGGTGTTCCAAATCGTCCTCACGGACAGCCTTAAGAGTTTCCCAGGAGACACTGTGCTGACCTTGATCTTGATGGCTTCCTCCAGAGGCCTGTCCATGAGCATATTGAAAGAAAGAAACAACTGGCGGATGGAATTGTTAAACTCATCTCCATCTTCACTCTGGCCATAAAATCTTAACAGGAAAAAGAGAAAAGGCATTGGACTTTCCATCTTTAAAAGACACTGTATGATAGATGTGTTGGAAAGCACATGTTCCTGGCTTACAGCTGCAGCTGTGTTTCCCATTTAAAAAAGGAAATTGTTGGATTGTAAAAACAATGCTGGGGGCTCAGCGTCTTGCTAGTCATTGCTTCAAATTGTGCAGCAAGATGTCTTGGGGTGCTCTAAAAAGGTTACAGAGGGACCAGACCCCTAATACCTTCTCGGACTTCCCAGATCACTGCACATGGCTAATTTTTCTTATTTTTTTATAGAGATGGGGTCTTGCTATATTGCCCAGTCTGGTCTTAATGTCTGGCCTCAAGCAATCCTCCCACCATGGCCTCCTAAAGTGCTGGAATTATAGCATGAGCCACTATGTCCAGCCTCATCAGACATTTTTTAGAATAATTTTTAAAAATAAGTGCTTACTGTAGAAATTTTAAAAATATAAAAATAGAACAAAGCAAATTATAAAAATGTAATAAATTTTTAAAATGTTAACATAATTTCAAATGCAGAAAAAAATAAAAGAAAGGATAAAAAATGACATCTCTGTCACCTGGTCTTTTAATCCTATAAATATTATAGCATGAGATCCATTTAGTCTTCCCTTTTTATACGTATCTCAAACCTCTATTGTTTTTGAAATGGATCATACTGTACTACATTTAATAATTTTGTTTTATAATTTAAAAATCTATCACGGTCCTCTTTCCTCCATCTCCATATACTCCACATTTGAAAGGACTGAATATATACACTGTCACTTTCATTTCATACCTGATATATTTCTGCCCCATTAGATAAACTTCTAGATGGTGTATTACAGGACAAATGTAATACTTTTTCTTTCTTTTTATAAAATTTTTGCTTTTCATTCATTGTCACATTTATAATCCTGCATAATTTATATTCCCATTAGCATTACAATTATAATACATAACAAATTTTTGTCCAATCTCAAAGGACAAAGACATTTAATATTTGCCAGATGTTAAGTAAGACAGTGTATGTGTACCTATATGCCTGTGTGTACTGCATTCTTTTGATAGTATAAATATTTTTTAAAAATTTCATCACTTAGGCTTGGCGCCTGTGGCTCAAGCGCTAAGTCGCCAGCCATGGACACCTGAGCTGGCGGGTTCGAATCCAGATCGGGCCCGCCAAACAATGACAGCTGCAACCAAAAAAATAGCTGGGCCTTGTGGCAGGTGCCTGTAGTCCCAGCTACTTGGGAGGTTGAGGCAGGAGAATCACTTGCGCCTAGGTGTTGGAGGTTGCTGTGAGCTGTGATGCCCCGGCACTCTATCCAGGCTGACAGCTTGAGGCTCTGTCTCAAAAAAAAAAAAAAAATTTCATCATTTAAAATTTTTCTTTTATAACATAGCTGTTTTGTTTTCTATAGTCTAGGGAAATTTAACCACTACAGCCCAAGATGAAGGGGAAAGAGGAGGGGCAGAGGGAAGGATAGGTGGAGGGAGGGTAATTGGTGGAACCACACCTATGACACATTTGACAAGGGTACACGTTAAATCTACTAAGTGTAGAATATAAATGTCTTAACACATTCTTTTATTGATTTATAAGAGCTTTCACTCAGTAAAGCTATTAAACTTTCATCTAAACTACATATTATAAACTTTTCCCACTAGGTTAGCTGCATGTCTTTAATTTTATGTTTTCTTTTAGAAAAACACATGCTCACATCTACAATCTTTTCCTTTCTGCCTTAGGAAGAAATTTTAACAGTTTGGAAATACAGCTACCTCTGAAAAGCAGGGAAGGCAGTGGGGTTGTGGGCGCTCCCTGCAATGATACTTCTTTTATGCTCTTTTCTAATTTTGATGAAACTGTTGTGTCAGGAATCTAAACAACAAATTATGCTAGCTCTACAGCATAGTTTGACCAAGTAGCTAAATGTGATGGTAGCAAAGAACACATATTTTGGGAAACATCTCCCCCAAACAACTGACCCCTCTATTGCCAGCAAGAGATCATGGTACTAGATTTTTACTTCCAACACTGTCATGAAGCTGCTAACATTTAAGATACAATCTTGCCACAGGAAGCTGCTTCCCTGGAGCTACTGTCACTAACACAGACTTTTTTTTTTTTTTAATTGAGGAATAATAAGAATGCAAAAAAAGTTACATTTACATTGTCAAATAAGAGCATATCTATTATACAATGCTTTGACTCTGAGGTTCAGTATGGAGTCATCAGTTAACTCCTTATTTTTTTCCAAAGTCTCAAAAAATAGACAACTAATATTTATAAATAAAAATAAAAGCTAATTAAAAAAAATAGATCATGCCAAATCTTATAGACAATAGAAAAAGAAGAAATACTTCAAAATCTTTCTACTTCATCTGGATACACCTGATATTAAAATTTGGAAAAATATATTACTATAAAGGGAAATTAGAAACACATTTCACTTATAAATGAGGATGCAATATCCTAAGCAACATATTAACAAGATGAATTAAAAATTAATGTTCAAGTAATGTACTTGGGTCAAAATTAAATCCAATTCATGTGAAAATTAGTCACATACACTAATTAGTCAAAATTAGTCATTAGTTTTTTCTTTTCCTTTCCCTTGCCTCCTCCCTCCTTCTCTCTCTCTGTCTGCTGTCCTCTTCCCCCATGCCACATCATGTCATTAATAGCCCTCATATCAAAGTTGAATACATAGGATTCAAGCTTCTCCATTCCTTAGTGATGCTTCACTAAGAATAATGTGTTCCATCTGCATCCAGGTTAATACAAATGCTGCAAAGTCTCCATTTTTTTTAATTGCTGAATAGTATTCCACAGCTTGCCAATCCATTCCTGGGTTGAGGGGCATTTAGGCTGTTTCCACATTTTGGCGATTATAAATTGAGCTGCAATAAAAAGTCTAATACAAGTGTCTTTATAATAAAAGGTTCTTTTTTTTTTTTTCCTTCTGGATAGATGCCCAGTAATGGGATTGCAGGATCAAACAGGAGGTCTAGGTTGAGTTCTTTGAGGTTTCTCCATACTTCCTTCCAAAAGGTTGTATTAGTTTACAGAGAGAACAGTCTAAGCCTAAATCCAGCAGATGAAAAGAAATATTCAAAATTAAATCAGAGATTAATGAAATTGAAAACAAAAGAATCACTCAGAAAATTAATGAAAAAAGGAGTTGGTTTCATTAAAAAAATAAATAAAATAAATAAACCTATGGCCAGACTAACTAGAAAAAAAAAAAAAGAAAATCTCTAGTAACCTCAATCAGAAATGATAAAGGGGAAATAACAACTGATGCCACAGAGATACAAGAGATTATCTCTGAATACTACCAGAAATGTTATACCCAGAAACTTGATAATGTGAAGGAAATGGATCAATATTTGGAATCACACCCTCTCCCTAGACTTAGCCCAAATGAAATAGATCTCCCGAACAGACCAGTTTCAAGCACTGAGATCAAAGAAACAATAAAAAAAAAATCTCCCAACAAAAAAATGCCCTGGTCTGGATGGCTTCACACCAGAATTCTATCAAACCTTTAAAGAAGAGCTTATTCCTATACTGCAGAAATTATTCCCCAACACTTTCTATGAAGTAAACATCACCCTGATACCCAAACTAGGGAAAGACTAAACTTAAAAGGAGATTTCAGACTAAACTTAAAAGCAAACATCACCCTGATACCCAAACCAGGAAAAGACTAAACTTAAAAGGAGAATTTCATCACCCTGATACCCAAACCAGGAAAAGACTAAACTTAAAAGGAGAATTATATTCACTAATGAATATAGAGGCAAAAATTCTCAACAAAATTCTAGCCAATAGATTACAGCTTATCATCAAAAAAGTCATACATCATGATCAAGTAGGTTTCATCCCAGGGATGCAAGGCTGGTTTAACATATTCAAGTCCATAAACTTGCAAGTCCATATCAACAGAATCAAAACCAAAGACCATATGATCCTCTCAATAGATGCAGAAACAGCATTTGATAAAATCCAGCATCCTTTTCTGATTAGAACACTGAGGAATATAGGCATAGGTGGCACATTTCCTAAACTATTCAAAGCTATCTATGACAAATCAACCCATAGCTAATATTTCACTGAATGGAGCAAAACTGAAAGCTTTTCCTCTTAGAACGGGAACCAGACAAGTTTGTCCTCTGTCACCATTACTATTCAACATAGTGCTGGTAGTTCTAGCCAATACAATTAGGCAACACAAGAAAATACAGGGCTTCATCATTGATTTTTAAAGGCCAGATTCACAATTTCTTACTAAAGAGTTCCTGTGTCTATATAAAATAAAGTCATTAAGGGTATTCAAAGATGAGGATGAGTCTAATAAATGGTACTTTTTTAAATAGTAATTTATAGTTTACAAAGATCTACCTCTACCGGGAGATCTTCTTTCTTAGATCATGATCTCTTTGATAAAATGATGAAAACTATAGACCTTATTGTCAAAGAGAAACAGTGCATCATACACATACACAAACACAATTTTATATACAATTCAGGGAAGATGAGAGATGAGTTCCCATATACCTTTTAGTAGTATTTCATGGCAACCAGTTAAAACTTATCATTGATAAATTACATCATTTTATACTAACAGCTTTGTGAGGTATGTAAGTAGGTATTATGTATCCCATGTTACACATGAGGAGATTAACAACTCCAAAACTTAAGTGACTAACTAAGGGAAAAAGTTAATTAGGCAGAAGGAAACCAGCTCTCCTGACTATTGGCCTGGAGCTCAAGGTGTCTAAGTTACATGTGAAGACATAAAAATTTCCCCAAAAGTGATCTGACCACTCTGGATGTGAGTGAATTCAAGAGAGCCAACCAGCTTGCTCCTTCCCTGTCACAGATGCCATTTAAAATATTGCTCTTTGAGCTTCCTAAACATCTTAGCAATCACCAAAATCTATGCTCCCTCAAAGACCTAATCAAAATGATGGTAGTGGATGTACATTATTACCACATAATTAAATTAAATTAAATTATGACTATATAATTCAGTACTGCATGATGGAAGCATTTTCCAGAGGTTAAAAAAAAAAAAAAAAAGCATCAAGGCAATAAGTGATGTAATCATAGCAGGTTGGAGGTCGGCATTGGAGAGAAGAAGTCAGATGGTAAGAGTCCAGGAGTAAGGTATACTGTCTTGAATGGGTGGTGCAGAGTCACAGTCAGATCCCACTTACACTTTAAAAGTAGAGCCAATGGCTTATGAATGAACGATGGTAGGTGTGAACAAAAGGGAAAAGTCAAAGAAGTCTCCAAAGTGTTAGCTTGAGCTATTGGAAAGTTAGCATTAACTGAGATGAGAAAAAATGGGCTCTAGAGTTCAGTTTCAGGCAAGTCAAAATTCATATCTCAGTTAGACACTGAGTGGAAATGCCTAAGAGGTAACTTATGTACAGCCATGCATTGCGTAATGACGCTTTGGTCAACAATGAACATGCAAGTCCCGTAAGAGTATAAGACCATGTCTTTAGCTGAGAAATATGCTGTCACCCTGATCGCTCTGCCCTGTAGGACAACTGGTGCTTATTTCTGATTGCTTACAGAATCATCTCTTTCATATTGACTTGGCCTCTACCACTGTGTTTTTACTATATTTTTTTCTATGTTTAGACACACAAATACTTACCACTGTGTTATAATTGCCTGCAGTATTCAATGCATTAATGTGCTATACAGGTTTATAGCCTAGGAGGAAGGGGCCATCTGAGATAACCTACGTAGGTAGCAGGCTGTCCCACCTAGCAGTACATAAGAACACTCTGTGATGTTCACGCAGTGATGAAATTGCTATGGATGTGTTTCCCAGAACATGTCCCCGTCACTAAGTGATACATGACTATGCTTACAAGTGTGGCATTCTGAGAAGTGGTCTGTACTGGACATAAACATTCAGAGATTATCACATGTAAGCAGTATGTAAAGCCATGAGGTTGGTGAGGAAGCCAGGGGAAGAAGAGAGCCAAGATTGAACCCTGAGTAATCTCATGTTAACCAGTTATCCACCACTAATGGAAGGAGCTCGGGTCATATGCTCATGAGTGTACCAGTCACTGTGACCTAATAAATGCTGTGTCCTAATGAGTGGCGGCCAGATTTATATGAAGCGATCATTATGAGAAGAAAAATGGGATTCACCAGGTTGAGACCAAACAGATCACCTCTGGAGTTGTGGAGAGGGAAAGCAAGGTCAAACCTCCCCCAGAAAAAACCTCCCCCAACTACACCACATGCCTGTGCACAGATGAGAGGTAGATAGGCCGAGGAGGGCACCCCAAAACCCACCACACCAACCGCACATTTCCAAGCTTATTGTTACTGCTGTGAGAGTTTGGAGCCTAATAATAAACAAACCTGCACTTAAATTTTGGCACTATCAAAAACAATGTCACCTTGGCCAGATGACTGGACTTTCTAAACCTGTTTCTTCATTTGCAAAATGAGAATAATAATACTTCCTACTACCTTAGGAGAAACTGGGAAGAATAATTTGGAGTATTTCATACAAAGTGCTTGATATAATGCTGGCCACATAATAAATGCTCAAAAATAGTATTTACCATTTTTTTTTTGCTTGAGTTCCCCTGAAAGTATAGCTTGAAGCAAAGCCCCATCCATGTGCAGGTAAATTATTTGGGAAGCAGGACTACTTCCCAAAGTAGGAAGGATGAAAAGCCAATTCAAGTGACTGAGGAGGAATTGCAGAGAGAATCTGCTAGAAAACATTGCAAAATGTGCCTCAGAATAATGTGCCCAGGATGACAAGAGGGGAGAGCATTTATCCATCGGCTTCTGTTCATGCTTGATCAAAGATATGCAAACTTTTTCCCACCTCATCCACTTAACTCTCCATATTGCTAAAGCATGAATTGAGTGGTTTCCTGCAAGTGTCCTACACCATTGTCACAGATAAGACCCAGGGAAAGAAGCAAGAGGCAGAGGCCAAGGAGAGGCAACTTCAAAAGTGAATGGAAGCCAGCACAGAATGGGTCTCTGCAAAAGGGGCTAGGGAGAGGTGGTGCTGAGAAGATAGACAATACACTCAAAACATGTGTGACAATGACTTTATTGTAGTAATTATTTTTATGCACCCTTGCTAAATCCTTACATCTGAGATTCTCCTCTGTGGCTCTTTCTCTATTAGATGTTTGATCTCCTGAAATGCAAGGCTAATTTCTTTCCTTCTTTTTATCCCTATAAATCAGCATTATGCATGTAGAAAATGGTCAATATTTGTTAAATTAAAACGAATTAATGTGACACAACAAAATACAAAATGTCCATGCGTGTAAATCTGTAGTTTGGAATAGATGTGTGTTCTTTCTACTGTATTTCCCCTTCTGGCAATTTGAAAGCAGACATTTGATGTAAAAGTCTTGAACTGCTTTATTTCCTTTGACTCTATGCCAGATAAAACAACAACAGAAGCAACAAGACTCTGATTTTGTACAAAAAAAGCAATAAGACTCTAAAAGTATTTTTTTTCTTCTCTAATTGCTTCCCCAGCTACCTTTCCCAGATTCATAGGAATTAGTGGTAGGAGAGGCACAGCTTAATTGGTTGTGCAGAGCTGAGCTGCTCTGAGCTTCATTAAGGCCTCAGTGAGAAGAGGGCTGCGGGCAGAAGCCCCTGTTCTATCCCCCTGGCTGCCTGGGAGCCTCTCTCATATGCCAAGGTCAGCCCACTTTTGTTTTACCTGTGTTGACTTAGTCGTCCACAGGCTCTCACTTTTCACTTCAGTTAAGTAGAATCCTATTAGCCTGGATACATAAGACTGGATTATATTTTACCTGAGCTTGATCTGTTTGGTATTTTCCCACATGCAAATGTTTTTTATTCTTTTCAGTACCTATGTGAACTATGTATCAAGTTAATGTAAAGATAATGGGCGATACATAGACAGTAGAAGCCTCTACCCACTGAGGCATAATTGGAGGGCAAATTCTTCCTCTAGTTAATACTTAAAAGCTCATTATTCCTACTTCATTCTTGTCTACTAACAGTTTCCTTCCTAATGCATCTGGTTTGAGGAGAACAAGATTTAGCACACTCTAATATCTTAACTGATTTGCTTGGTCAATTGCTGGTGGAGTTTGACATTTTAATCTTGGGGGAAGAGAAAGACCAAGAAAGACCAAGGAAGATGCAAGATTAGAGGCTGAAAGGGTGGGTGGGCCAGAAAGTCTGGAGGGGCTTGAAGACACTGCAACCTTTAACAATTTGTCTGGCCAGCCCCCAAAGTGGGAGATGGTGGATTTTTCAAATCCCTAATACTACAGATTGGGTCCTTTTCTTCTGATGGTCCCAAATAACAAGTAGATGTTGCCTTGAACTACTCCAGGGAGTGTGGGCCAGGCAGAAGTCACTGACCAAGCCCAGAGAAGAGGCCCGTCCATTTCTATCTCTTCTCAGTAACCTTACCTGAGTTTTGTATTCTAGATAAAAAAAAAAAAAAGATTATCTATTTGTTCTTATCACCGTTCTCTACTGTGGCATTAACTCTCTGCCAAGTCTGTCATCTTTTGCAAAAGTAAAGTGCTTAACAATTTTAAGCACAATTTACACAGGAAACTGTGTCCCTCTAAATCTAAAGGCTTCTATCAGAATGTCCTTTTGGGAAGAATGCAATTTAGTGTAAACAATGAGGGGTCCTTCCCCCTCCTTTTTTTTTTTTTTTTGCTTGTCTTCAGTCTCCCTTTTCTGTGAAATTTCCCCCTTTCTCCCAGGTATGCTTGCCTCTCTCTGCCTTCTTGCTCAAAGTTCTCAGAAGAATGGTATTTGATCATTGCTTTCAATTCGATCTGACCACCGCCACCACCACCTCAGTTATTTTCTCATGGAAATTAACATTCCAAACCTCATTTCTAATTGTGGAGAAATAGACTTCCACAGCTGTTACAGGCATGTCAGATCTCACCAGTTCAAATATGTTTCAACCCCCAAGAAAGTGCCCTTCCTAGGTCTACAGAGATGAAAATAAAATATTCTGTTCAGAAGCAGTAACAATCCAAGCTATAAACCTGTAATGAATACACAGTATAAGAAATACCTCCATAAAGCTGCGAGCAGAGCAGTCTTGTTAAGATACAGATAGAGGCCAGGCACAGTGGCTCATGCCTATAATCCCAGCTCTGTGGGAGGCTAAGGAAGAAGAATTGCTTGAACTCAGGAGTTCGAGACCTGCCTGAGTGAGAGTGAGACCTTGACTCCTAAAAAAATGAAAAACCCACCTGGGCGCTGCAGTGAGCACCTGTAATCCCAGCAGCTTTCAGAGGCTGAGGCAGTGGGAAGCCCACAGTCCGAGTCTGAGGTTGCAGTGAGCTATGACACCATTGCACTCTGCTCAGGGTATAGGGTGGGACTCTGTCTCAACAACTACAACAACAAAAATATACAGATAGAGGCAGAGGGACTTTACTTGAGCATCCTGGAGATAATTTCTAAGGGAACAAATGTGTGACCAATATCTTACAGAAAGAGCAGGACCTCCATAAATAGACCAGTTCATGGACAGCACCTTTCTCCAGCCTGGAGGAAGAGCACGTGCAAAGCCCAGAGGTGTTGAAAAGTGCTCAGTGTGAGGAAAAGAGTGGCAAATGGGGTGCAGCAGGCTGCAGCCAGGGTGATCGAGGAGGATGCTGAGAAATGTGTTGGGTCCGAGAGGTGAAGAGCTGTACTTGGCAAACTTGAGTGTGGACAATGAGCAGCCAGGGTCCACAAGCGCTTGTAAGCTTGAGGATGACATGACCGTATCTCTTTTTAAGAGGATTACTGTGAAGGAAATATGGAGGGTTGAGCACAGTTAGAAGAAACTTGTTTGTGGTATATAAGTTAGGAGGAAATAAGAAAGCAGCAAAAACCAAGGGGAGAGAGTGAAGTCTTGAACTACACTTTTGAGCAAAGGTGACAGGATGAAAGTTTTCCTTCCACAGTTCAACTAAGATGTAAAGCAACACCCAAGGCTGTTTCAAAATGCTTCGCTGACAAAACACAGTGTGTGTGTGTGTGTGTGTGTGTGTGTGTGTATGAGAATGTGTATGGTATTGCTTTCAGATCTAAATCAGAACTTGAGCCTTGAACTTTGTTCTAATTGGCTTCATACTTGAGTATTTGTAATTTTATTCTGCTTTAATTCATCTACCCAGTTAACACCTGTGCACGCATCTTAAAAACCAGCTGGCTGTATTTTAAACAGAATTTTTTTTTTTTTACCTAACAGAGACTCATTTTTAGAGCTGCCATTACTGATAACAGATGTTGAAACACTTCAACTTACTTTTTTATTTCCTTTTTCTCAAAATTTTAAAATGGGTTTAAAAACATTTTTAGTTATTTAGTCTCAATATGTTTTTCCTAACATTATTACTCTGTTTTTTCCTAACTCCCGTTACTGTTTATTTCCCATCTGTTGAAGATGATATAAAACTTCAGATATACTTATAAAATATCTATCAAACATGCCAAATATAATCTATAGTATACTAAACATTATGCTCATGCATATAGATATTTTATATACCACTTCTGGCTAAACTATGCATTTATAGCAGGAATCATCCTGTTCAACCTATTGTAATTGCACCACTCTAGAGTGGCACTGAAATTGAATTAGAATATCATGTATAAGCATAATACAAATTATTTGGACTTTTCCTATACTTAGCAAACTGTATTCTATCTTTCCTAAGAACCTCAAAACTGGAATTGATAAACATGTGACATTCCCAGGAAGCACGGAGTTTAAAGAACTCAGCACATAAACAGCAGAGATGCTATGGTGCATTTAATTATTTTTCTTAATTTAGTGAAATTCTTGGGTACATGAAGAAGTAAGTGAAAGAATAACCTTTGTAACCTGCCTCGATATAAAGCAAATGTTTCTGTATGTTCCTTTCACTTTACTGTCTCCTCCTCACTTCGTACTTTGACTCAACTCCTGTTGACTAAAACTAAGCCCCAAGAAGGTTAAAAGGGGAGCTATTTATTTTCTTGCAAAAAGATTGATGCTAAAGTAACTGCTCTTTGGAGTGGATTTCCTTTACTTCAGATACACCTTAAACTCAATTTCAAGTATACACGAGACAGAAATACTAAACTTTTACATAGCCCCTAACACTGCATGTTGCAGACACAGTGTATTTTTCCAGCATTCTAAACCATTTGCAAGCTGTGAGCACACACACAAACACAGACCCACAGTTCTATTTCTTGTCATGGAAATTTACCTATCATCTTTCTCACCATCTTATTTCTGTGCTACTTCCTCTTGGGCTACAAATGGTTTTATTCAGCTACCAAAGTTTATTCTTCTTTTGCAGTTGTGTTACATACATTACTGTATATCTTACCCTTTGGGGTTTCAAGCATAGTTCTATATAAATGAATTTCATTTTTATTAATTCTTAGCTATAAATCAGTACCCCCAAATTGTAACTAAAGGAAAGAGAAAGATGTAAAGTATGACTATTCTGAATTAACTGCGCCCTTCCCTTTAACTATCAACTAGCCCAGAAAGTTCTCAGTGCGATCCAGTGATCCCAGACTGTCCCAAGTCCCTTTCAGGGGGTCTGTGAGACCAAAACTGCTTTTATAATAATACTAAGAAATAATTTACTCTTTCACCCTTATTTTCTCAAGAGTGTATAGAGTAGTTTTCCAGAGGCTACCTGACATAACATTGCAACACACAGAAGTATGAGAATCCAGTGACCTTCTACTAAGCCAAATGCTAAAGAGATCTGTAAAACGTAGAAAATCTCACTCTCCTCACTGATGTTTTTACTGTAGAAGTATGGATATTTTTCACAAAAAATTATTTATATTAGTATGTAACTTGTTTTTAAATTAAAAACTTCTTAATAATTTCTATTTAATTTCTACAGCAGCATAAATTGATTAATAAAAACCACATAAACAAAAGTTCTTCGGAGTTTGCAACAATTTGCAATGAGAGTGTAAAGGGAACCTGGAGTCAAGTTTGAAAACCAGTAGCTTAGCTTGCTAACTGTTTCCCTCATGATAAACTTTACAAAGTGGAAAGAGGGAAAGAAAAAAATAAAAGGTCAAGATGGCAGAGCTCCTTACGCTGGGCTCAGGAATTCCTTTACCATAAGCATTAATTTGAATCTCTATTGATTTGATTTTAAATTTATGTTCAAAGTTAATTTTTTCTATTAATATAACTAGGCTGAACTGGTAATTAATGAATTCCTGTAGTTAATATAATGGCATCCCCAAAGAATAAAGTACAAAAGAGAATTAACATTTATTAAATCCTTATTATGTGGCGGGCACCATGTAAGTGGCAGGTGGTTAAGAGCAAAGAATCTAGACTCTGATTGACTCAAATCTGACTCTAACATTTACTAACCATATGAGCCTGGGCAAGGAATTTAGCCATTCTGTCTCCATTTCCTCATTTGTAAAGTTTCCTGTTTCATCAAGTTATTGTGAAGAGTAAAGAACCTTTGTAAAGAAGAGTAAAGGACCTTGCATGTAAAGTCCTTTGAACAATAATTGGTACACAGTAAGCACAAAAAAACTTTAGTTTTATCTAACTATATAATCTTAACAACTTTGAAAGGGAGAAAATGTTTTTACAACACTTTTATTGATAAGGAAACTAGGTTACAGGAGGTCATGAAATCTATTCAAGGCTATGTAGACAGTAAGGGATGAAAATGCTATTTAAATCCATAGCTACACGATACAAAAGCTCTTGTACAGTCCAATGATGCTCAAACTTGAGCTCACCTCAGAATCACCCTACCCTCAGTGTCTGACTCAGCACACCTGCAATCAGACCAAGAATTTGCATTATGAATATAATCTCTACGGAGCTGCTAATGGTGCTGACCCACACACTACACTCTGAGAGCCTCAGCCCTGGAGATCATGCTTGATCACCAAGAACACTTACACTCACAATAACACCCGTAAATAGCCTCGCATTGTTATAGCATATCTTCATTTTGTTCTATCATGATACTTTTGATAGAACTCCTTTGCTGGGTCTTTCCTGTAGTCTTACTGAAATGTAGGGACAATAAAAAATTGCGTGTACATCTGTAAGTTTAAAATTAACAGAATGATCTTACAAAACAGATCTGTCAAATCATTTGCTTAAACTCAAGCCCTTTAGAAGGAAACAAGGAGACACAGTTCAATGCTATTATGTGGGAGTATTCCCCCTCAAAGATTGGCTTTTTCCTACAATTTTCCTTCTCACTTCCCCTAAAATAAAACCTGAGAATAGTTAGTAAGGGATCTCAACCAGACTCCTTACTTTCATTCCATCTTTCAAATGCAGCCTAGATATAAATATGAAGCCCAGAAAAGAAATAACATGGTTTTTTCATAGAAAACCAGTTTTAAGGTGAGCAAGTGTTATTTCTCAATTTCAAGAAATTCTCAGATCACCATGGCAAAAAAGTGGAAGGGAGTTAAAAATTAATCCTTACAAATGAATCAAGTGGAAAAACAGTCATTTTTGTCTACTAAGCTCTACTTGCCAAAGGGAAATTAGTAACATAATTGGCATTTGGCAAGGTAACACCTGGAGATTAGCCAGTGTGTCAGGATGCATACATTGCAGTGAGGTGGAAGAACCCTGTAGTGCTCTCTGACTGTAGACTACGTGGGCATAAGCAGAAAAACAAAACGTTTCTCCCACATACGCTCACTACAAAGAAGGCTACCAAATTGATCTAAGACACCAAAATAAGTGCCCCTTTATCAACAAGATAAACCCTAAAGAAAACAAAAATTGCCTATGGACAGAAGCTCAGGACTTATCTGGCCTGGCAAGCCCCTGCATTCCCACAGCTGAAACTTGCTAACCAGTCTAACAATAAGAGTTATCAGGTAAAATGTCAGACCCTCCTTAACTCTGATTTACAACCTAGAACACTACAACTGTATTTGGATAGAGGGCCAGCCTTACAAACATTCTTTCCTTATTTACAACTGCAAACCACAAGCCAGTTTCAGGCAATTTATAGGCTATAAAAGTAGAAATTGTCTTTGTGTCTTATAGTTTAGAGTTTGACTTAAAAACCTAAATCTCACCTCATTTTAATGCTAAACCCCTTCTCCCAAGGGAACATGGGGTCATGTGTGTTATATGTGTTTATTCATTGCACATGCACTTGACTCTCCTTGCAAATGTAGACCTTCCCCAAACCTGTCAAATCTGGATGACTTTATTGTGTCACACAGACCTTGGGAGGCATAAAAGCCAATCTCTCTCTTCCCTCTTCAGAGAGAGATCACCTTGGTGCACACAAGAAACTGTCTCCTCCCAGTTTGCAAACCGATTTTCTCCAATAAAATTCTTCTTTCTACTCTTTATCCATCCTGTGGTCCTTTGGATGACACACATGTGTGGGTTTTTCTTTCCACACACCAAGCAAAAAATAATTTCTGCAATGGACATCAGCCAGTATCCTTATTCAGTTCAAATATGACACTATCTACCTGAAAATAGTGGGAGATCTTACAGATGGAGGGCTCAGTCCCTCAAGCCCCTTCCCCTGAGACACCAGTTGCAAGGCCAAGTTGAGGTTTATGCTTCTGACTGACCAGTTGTCAACTGCAGTTCCCATAATCCCCTCCCTGGATTCAGTGAATTGTGCTAGAGTGGGTCAAAGGACTCAGGGAAACATTTACTGACATTTACCCATTTATTATAAAGAATATCAGGAAGGATATAGATGAATAGCCACATGAAGGAGAGGCATAGGGAGAGGCATGGGAGAAAGGTGTGGAGCTGGAGCTTCCACGTCCTCTCCCACACCCCATCCTCCAGGAACTTCCACGTGTTTAGCTCACTAGAAGCCTTTTGTGGTTGTTGTTTAGAGACAAGATCTTGTTCTATCCCTCAAGCTGGAGCACAGTGGCCTGATCATAGCTCACTGCAACCTCAACATCCTGGGCTCAAGTGATCCTCCTGCCTCAACCTCCAGAGTAGCTGGGACTACAGGTATGTGCCTCCATGTCCAACTAATTTTTTCTACTTTTTTTTTTCAGTAGAGAGTTTTTCTATGTTGCCGAGGCTGGTCTCAAAAGTCCAGGCCTCAAGCAATCCTTAGGCTTTGGACTCCTAAAGCCATTCTGCCCAGGTGAACCCTGTTCTTTTAGAGTTTAAGGGCGACTTTATTACATAAGCATAATTGAGCAAATCATTTAGCCAGTAATAATCAACTTGCCCTCAGTCCTTGGAAATTGATCAATGGGGCTAAAAGTCCCAATCTTCTAATTATGCCTAAGATCTTTCTGGTCACCAGTCCCCATCCTGAATCTGTCCAGGGGCTGTTGTCAGCCAAGAATCACAAAATCAGCACACAAAAGGCACTCTTATTCATGACACATATGCTAAAGGTTTTAGAAGCTGTAAGTCAAGAAACTAGAAAGATGACCAACTATAGTCACTGGTAATGATGAGGATACTTCTGAGAAATGCATCAGCAGGTGATTTTGTCATTGTATGGACATCACAGAACATGCTGACACAAATCTAGATGGCGTAGTCTAGGCCACAAACCTATAAAGCATGTTACTGTGCACAGTGGTAAGTATTTATGTATTTAATCACACGTAAACATAGAAAAGGTACAGTAAACATATGGTATCATAATCTTATGGGTCCACTGTCCTATGTGTGGGCTATCATTGACCAAAACATTCTTCTGTCTTATGACCATGTATATTTTACAACTTCAGAGGTAAAATGTGTAGAACTCAGTACTGTTTGAAATGAAAGCAATGCCAATAGTGGGATTTGAGAAAGGAGCTGTTATTCTGTTGTCTCAGAAATAGAAGAGTCTGGACATCTAGGACAATCACCATTCTAACAAGAATCACAGGATCGGAGTGAAGAAAAGTGCCACCTGCTGAGTATTTCAGAAGGTGTTCCTTTTCATTTTGTTCTAAGGGAGAGAAAGTCCTCTGGAAGCCATTATTTCTCCTCACCTTCTTCAATTTCTAATTATCCCCCCTTCTGCTTTTTGATTATTGTTGTTCTCCAAGAAGTTAGGAAGAGAAGTGAGAAGTCTTTTAGGCCATAGCCTATTTTCTAGTAAAAGGATTTTGTAGGTGTTATATTTGAAGGGAAAGATTTTCCAGTGAAGGAAGAAGAAAATCAAAAATAATGGCTTTGATATATCTGAACAGGTTTGGATTAGACATTTGGAATAATTGACCAAATAGTAAAAATGTGTACCGCTACTGAGGGTATCAATGCAAAGAAGTTTTTCAAGACCAGAAAGAAAACTTCATCTGCATTTGTGTAGAAACACTTCTACCCAAGGAGGGTCAGGAAATCTTCTAATCCTATGATGCTATAAAAATGGAAATTGAATATTGAAGCTATTTAAATTAACATTTACATAATGTTCATCAATGTAGTGAACAATACACTTATCATCTGGTTATTAGATCACACACTAGGACAAAGTCAGAAGGAAAATATCCTTGTAAGGTGGGCATACGGCAGAAAAGGAAGATTGAGAGAGCCTGAGCATAGCCACTTTGGTACCAGACCCCAACCGCCCTGAAGAAGGAAGTTGCCAGTGAGTCTCCAGCCTAGTACCACCCCCAAAATGGATGAGTTACTAGGTAAGATGCCTTCCAAACTGTGCTCACCTTTCTGTGACAGCAGCTTATGGCTAAATTTTATGGCCTGAGAACAATACAGTCACATATAGCTGTCTCCCAAAGGGTTTTTGGACATTTAAAAATGTTACCATTGCCCCCTAAGGGCTTACTATCACCCCACTGCTCAGCAGCAGGCAGCAGCTCTATGGGGCAGCCTCCCCTTTTTCTTTCCTTACTTCGATAAACTTGTTTTTGCTTTAGTCTGTCAGCGCACCCTTCGATTCTTTTTCTCCATGAAGCCAAGAACCCACTTGGCAAGTTTAGGGAGGCTTTTTTCCTTCCCTTCATTAGGAGAGCCCTCTATCACTTCTTCAGCCAGATTTCTTAGTAACCAAGATTCTTAGTTTCAGTATAATTTGTCCCAGGCTATAAGAACCTTTCGTATGCTAGTCACTATGCCAGACATCAGTGATACAAAAATGAATAGGACAAAGTTCCTTCCTCCAGATGGCTTTTGGTTGGCCCAGTGATTATGTCCAGATGTTCTGTTTCCTCTTGGACATACACTTGTTTTCTGCCTCTCTAAGCAGACCTGTCTCATATGAAACCTCTTCAGGTCTCCGCCTTTCTCAGACATAAGTACAACTAGAATACTTCCCAGTAGAAATAGGCTTCTAGGTTCTCATCTGTACCCAGTATGTTTTGAACAGAACACTATAAAACAAATTCATAAACCCATCTACAGGGGCAGAGCTAGGCAAGAGTTCTGCCATTCAATAGATATAATAAACCTCTAGGAATAAGCTTCAGTGCTCAACTGCGAGAGTAGTCAGCAAAATCTAAAGATTTAATTACACCCAAGTAATTGCAGAAAAGATCATCCATTACTCTAACTACTCTAAATGAGAAGAGCCCATACCCTGAAACGACTTTGTAGTAGCATAAATAGGGATCTATTCATTAGGACCATGAAATAAAATGGAAATCTGTTTTCCTTTCAGAGCAATGTGATTACCATCACAAGTAATGATATTATGGGAGAAAAAATATATTGTCTGTTAGGACGCATGCATTTTCCTTTCTGTTTTGTTCTTCATTACTTCCTTTGTAGTGATCATAGTAAGATCTAAATAACTTGGAGCCATCCCAAATATTACACCCAGATCGCCACTCTGTAAAGAAGATTCAGAATCCCCAACCTATGGTCACTTCTCTTCACTAATTCTAAAAGCTTCTTGGTTTTCATTTGTTTAAACTTCTTTCATTATGCTGACAGTATACAGATTAAAAGACAAGTGCAGCATTATTCTTATAGAAAGAATGATTTAAATTGGAAATGGAACTAGGTATTGGGGAGTTAGAGAGGCTAAAATACCAGAAATAAGGGCTTAGAAGAAGGCCTAGGTATTTGATTTTTTGTGTGTAATATAAAAGGAGGATTTTGAGCAAAGATTATAAAGCAAGAATAAGCAGTTTGGACAAAAGAAATAAGGTTACATACGGTGAACCCCAAAGAAGCTTGTATTTTATTTGATTTTAATTAGGAATTTAATATATTTATGAACACTAAAATTATAATGAAACAGAATATGACTGAACAGGATAGTAGTCATGAAATTTAAAACATTATTTTCCTAGTAAAAAAATGTGACAGACAATAGGGCTTAAAGGAGATGAGGAGCAGAATAATTTAAAGGAGGACTTTAAATCTCTAGACTGAGAGCCAAGAAGAAATGGAGTGAAAGAAGCTTGAAGATGAAAAGAATAAGAGAGAAGTCCTTAGGACAGAGTGAGCCCAGAGAAACAGATCCTTTGCATCGGATACAGGCTGGTGATCGACTTGGGGAATAGATACGGTCTTTTGCGTCCTTCTCTGAAAACTTCCATGGGTGTATTTACAAATTGTCTAATCTTTTCAAAGATCTTTAATATTCATTCTCTCATCATATCCCAGTAACATGTTCCTACACTTAGGAAAAGTACCCTGAGTCTTATTTTTATAGATAGGTAAGCTGAAGCATAGAGATGAGAGGCCCAAATCATATTTAAAGTAAGAAGTGGCAGTAGACTGAAAGTCTTTTCATTTCTAGTCTGACCGTCTCTCTCTGACTTCTCATGAGAATTCCACACCACCAGCCCTCCCTCTCCCTGGGCCTACGCAGAGGGAAGAGATCAATGGTTGACATTAGAATATCCAACTATTATTTTTAATTAGATCATTACATTTAAAATCTGAAAAGCTGTCAAATGGCAGAAAGACTAAATTTACTCTATCTCCATACAAAAGGCTGGGAATTTGCCTCTTTCTAAGGAGAAGGTGAATCTCAATTCATCATCAAAAAGAACTTGTTAATACTCACAATAGCATAGTTCCTTTATTAATAATGACTTCTCTGTTACATGAGATATTCAAAGGTCAAGACTAGATGGCCATCTGTCAGGGATATCATAGAAAGAGATAAAATCTTGTTTGGAAGTTGGACTTCATGACATTCAAGAATTCTTCCAAAATTCATATGACTCTTTGGTTTTTTGTTTTTTTTTTTAATAGTCTAAGAGTCATTCTGTCATCTATATTATATTCACTGGACCATAATAATCATCTGCTGAGTCAGAGAGAAATAATCAGAGGAAAGAATAAAGCCAATAATACTTCTGCCTTTGGAAGTGTAAAAATTGATAACAGGAATCTTTCCATGGCTAATTAAAATAATCCCTCTTATTCTTTCCCAGAAATTCTTTGACAAACTTCCCATGGGTCACATAGATTTCATCTGTCTGTCCTCTCTGAATGGATGGCTTCTCTGTATTAGGAAGTTCTGATCCATATGCTAACATTTCTAAGTATTTGGGGTAAAGCTTTTCTTTCTTTCTCTTTTTTTTTAAAGCAATATATATATATATATATTTTTTTTTTTTTTTTAAACAGAGCCTCGAGCTGTCACCCTGGGTAGAGTGCTGTGGCATCACAGCTCACAGCAACCTCCAATTCCTGGGCTCAAGCGAGTCTCCTGCCTCCACCTCCCAAGTAGCTGGAACTACAGGTGACCGCCACAACGCCCAGCCATTTTTTGGTT
>CAUYON010015153.1:0-11848 GCA_963573935.1 Arctocebus calabarensis
TATGAAGCAAATATCACCCTAATACCAAACCCAGGTAAAGACACAACTAAAAAGGACAACTTTAGACCAATTTCACTAATGAATATTGATGAAAAAATTCTCAACAAAATCTTGGCCAATAGATTACAGCTTATCATCAAAAAATTTATACATTGTGATCAAGTAGGTTTCATCTCAGGGATGCAGGGTTGGTTTAATATTCGAAAGTCCATCAACGTTATTCACTGTACCAACAGAAGCAAAACAAAGGACTATATGATCCTCTCAATAGATGCAGAAAAAGCATTTGATAAAATCCAGCATCCTTTTCTAATTAGAACACTGAGGAGTATAGGTATAGGTGGCATATTTCTTAAACTGATCGAGGCTGTCTATGATAAACCCACAGCTAATACCCTACTGAATGGAGTAAAACTGAAAACTTTTCCTCTTAGAACTGGAACCAGACAAGATTGTCCTCTGTCACCATTGCTATTCAACATAATGCTGGAAATTCTAGCTAATACAATGAGACAAGACAAGAAAATAAAGGGCATCCAGATGGGTGCAGAGGAGGTCAAACTCTCCCTTTTTGCTGATGATATGATCTTATACTTAGAGAACCCCAAAGACTCAACTCCTAGACTCCTGGAAGTCATCAAAAAATACAGTAATGTCTCAGGATATAAAATCAATGTCCGTAAGTCAGTTGCCTTTGTATATGCCAACAGCAGTCAAGATAAGAGGTTAATCACGGACAAACTTGCTTCACAATAACCCCCCCAAAATGAAATACTTAGGAATATACCTAACAAAAGAGGTGAAAGACCTCTATAAAGAAAATTCTGAGACCCTAAGAAAGGAAATAGTAGAGGACTTTAACAAATGGAAGTACATACCATGCTCATGGCTGGGAAGAATCAACATTGTTAAAATGTCTATATTTCCCAGAGCAATTTACTGATTCAATGCCATCCCTATTAAAATACCAACATCCTACTTTCAAGACCTGGAAAAAATGATTTTGCGTTTTGTATGGATCCAGGAAAAGAAACCAGATAGCTAAGGCAGTTCTTAGTAATAAAAACAAAGCCAAGGGTATCACCATACCAGATTTTAGGCTATATTACAAGGCCATAGTGGTCAGAACAGCATGGTACTGGCACCAAAACAAAGACATAGATACTTGGAATCATATAGAAAACCTGGAAATGAAGCCAACCACTTACAGCTATCTAATCTTTGATAAACCAAACATGAGTGTTCACTTGGGGAAAGACTCCCTATTCAATAAATGGTACTGGGAGAATTGGATATCCATATATAAAAGACTGAAACTGGATGCACACATTTCTCCACTCACAAAGATTGATTCGAGATGGATAAAGGACTGAAATTTAAGGCATGAGACAATAAAAATCCTCAAAGAAAGAATTGGAAAAACATTGGAAGATATTGGCTTGGGGAAAGACTTTATGAGGAAGACTGCCATGGCAATTGAAACAACAAATAAATGGGACTTAATTAAACTAAAAGCTTCTGTATAGCCAAGGAGACAACAACCAAAGCAAATAGACAACCTACCCAATGGGAAAAAATATTTGTGCATTTTGAATCTGACAAAAGTTTATTAACCAGGATCTATACAGAGCTCCAATCAATCTATAAGAAAAAAACCAACAATCCCATACATCAATGGGAAAGAGAGATGAATAGACTCTTCTCTAAAGACGATAGATGAATGGCCAGTAAACACTTGAAAAAATGTTAATCATCCTTAATTATTAGAGTAATGCAAATTAAAACCACCCTGAGATACCATCTAACTCCAGCAAGAATGGCCTATATCACAAAATCTCAAGAATGCAGATTCTGGTGCAGATGTGGGGAGAAAGGGACACTTTTACACTGCTGGTGGGACTGCAAACTATACAACATTTTTGGAAGGAAGTATGGAGAAAGTTCAAAGAACTCAACCTAGACCTCCCTTTGATCCTGCAATCCCATTGCTGGGCATCTATCCAGAAGAAAAAAAAAAAAACTTTTATTATAAGGACATTTGTTCTAGGCTGTTTATTGCAGCCCAATTTACAATTGCTAAAGTGTGGAAACAGCCTAAATGTCCTTCAACTCAGGAGTGGATTGGTAAGCTATAGTATATGTATACAATGGAATATTATTCAGCCATCAAAAATAATGGAGAGTTTGCAGCATTTGTAGCAACTTGGATAGAGGTGGAACATTTATTCTTAGTGAACCATCACAAGAATGGAGAAGCATAAATCCTATGTATTCAACTTTGATTTGAGGACAATTAATGACACAGTGGGGCATGGGGGAAGGAGAGAGAAGATAGAGAAGGAGGGAGGGGGTGAGGGAAAGAAAACCAAAAGAAAAGAAAAGAAAATAGTGACTAATTTTTCATTTAAATTGGATTCAACTTTGTTTGACCAAAGCACATTACTTAAACATTAATTTTTTTTTAATTCAACTTGTCAATATGTTGTTTAGGATACTGCATCCTCATTTATAAGTGAAATATGTTTGTAATTTCCCTTTATAACATTATATTTTCTCCAATTTCAATATCAGGTGTATCCAGATCAAGTAGAATGATATTGAAATATTCCTTCTTTTTCTACTGTTTATAAGATTTCTGGAATTGCTTGTCGTGTAAATTCATTGTAGTCTATGAGTTTATGATACTTTGAACTTTGTTATTTTATTTAATTCATTGCTTAATTACTGTTTTTCTATGAATGATAATACTGTGGTTAATATGTTAGCATGACAGTGTTCCCAGGTAGTTTCTTGTTTGTTAGGAGGTTAGAGTTTGAGGGGGATGCAGAGTTAGTACTTTGCATCAATGTTACTTTATAACACTGAAATTGCTTTTACTTTTGTCTTGTGATTTTTTTTTGAGGTGAAATTTAACTTTTTGTGTGACTATTATACCTATCTTGAGTGTCTGACTTGTACTGTATCACATTTCATATCTTTGTTTAATGCTTAATAAACTGTTCAAAAAAAAAAAACCAACTGTATGCTGAATGACATTTGTGTGCAGTAAGAAATAAAAAAGGAAATCATTAACTTCCTTGAGTATAACAACAATGAAGACACAAACTACCAAAACCTATGGGATACAGCAAAAGCAGTCCTGAGAGGAAAATTTATCACTTCAGAAGCCTACATTCGAAAAACAGAAAGAGAGTGTATCAACAAACTCACAAGCCATCTGATGGAATTGGAAAAAGAAGAACAATCTAAGCCTAAACCTAGCAGAAGAAAAGAAATATCTAAAATTAAATCAGAGATCAATGAAATTGAAAACAAAAGAATCATTTAGAAAATTATGGTAATAGCTGTGAAGCTTGAGGACAAAAGGACAACATGGTAAGTGATTTCCTGTTGGAATAATTGAACTTTTGAGGGAGAGACCTGATATCCCCTATCTGTAAGGAAATTAAGGTGGGAAAAGGTGTCTCACTTAGAGTCATGTAAGGTGAAACTACAGAGGAGGAGGTCATTGACATACTGAACCAAGGTTGAAGGAGAAGGATCATAGGACTGGAGGTCTCATGATAATGTTTGGCCAAATAAGTGGAGGCTGCCAGAAATCCCTGGGGGAGTACAGTCCAAGTAAGTTGGGAAGAAATCTGAGAAGTAGGGTCAGTCCATGTGAAGGCAAAGAGGTCTTTAGTGTGTAAGGGAATGGAGAAGAAGGCATCTTTGAAGTCTAGCACAGAGAAATAAGGGGACTGAGGTGGGATGGTTGATCGGAGGATGAATGGATTAGGGACTACTGGCTGTACAGGAATGACCGCAGATTTGGTGAGTCTTAGATTTTGTACTAAGTGATAGGCGCCATTAGGTTTTTTAATTGCTAGTATGGGAGTATTATATGGTGAGTGGGTATGTTGTAAAAAAAATCCTTTTTCTAGAAGATCCTGTATAATAGGTTGAAGTTCCAGGAGACTAGATTGGGGAAGTGGATATTGACACTGAGAAGGAAAAATTGAGGGTTTTTTTAGTTTAATAAGAACTGGAGAGTAGGAGGCAATTGAAGGGGTTTTAGTATCCCAAACCTTAGGATGTACTTGCTCTGGTGGAATGGGCCAAGGTGATGAGTCTTTAATGACTTGAGAAAGGATGAGGCAGAGTGAGGCAGAAGGAGATGGGGTTGGCATCTATTAATTTAAAATCAAAAGTGAGGGCGGTACCTAATTTAGAAAGTATGTCATGTCCCAGAAGGGGAACTGGACCTGAAGGCAATACCAAAAAGGAATGTATAAATGAGAAATTGCCAATCTTGCAGTGTAAAAAAGGAGTTTGATGTGGACTGTGGGAAAAACCCTCTACCCCGACAATAGAGGTAGGTAACAGGGAAGTAGGACCACTGAACTCTTTAAGAACTGAGAAGCTATCTCCTGTGTCTAATAGGAAGGCAATCATTCTACCTGCCACCAGCAGGGTTATCCTTGGCTCTGCAGAGGTGATCTTCTTCGGGTGAGAGAAACCAGGGTCTCGTCAGTCTTCAGAGGAGGTAATCCCCAATAAGTCTGCTGTAGGTGCCACAGGTTGGCTGGCCCCATGTCCTCTCTGGGCCAAGGGGCAGTCAGTCTTCCAATGGCCCTTTCTTTTGCAGAGAGGGCATGTCCCTGACAGGGGCCTGGGATTGGAGCAACGTCATACCCAGTGGCCTTCTTCACCGCATAGCATGGTCTAGGTGGTTGAGTCATGAGGTGGTTTTTGGCCCCTGATGACTTAGATTAGGAATGATGGCCTTAGTGACACTGTTTGTAATGTTCTGAGCTAGCATTTGATAATCTTGGTTTTGAGATTTTTTATTTTCTCTTCAGAAAACATCGTCTCACCCCATGTAAACCTTAAAGGTTATGTCTAAGATTACGGTCTGGGGTGTCAGGGGGTCCGTGCTCTAAGCACTTTAGCTTAGTTTGATATCAGGGTAACTTTGGTTAAAGAAATAAATCATGTTTAAGAATGTTTTTGCTATCTATTGTTTCAGAATCTAAGTTAGTATACTTAACAAAAGCTTCAGTAAGGCATTGAAGGAAAGCTGAAGGATTTTCAGACTTATATGACTTCTTGTAATTTATCATAATTGGTAGCCATTTTGGCGGGAAGCTCTAAGTCTGCAAAGAATGCGGGTAATAAAAATGTCTCTACTTTTTCCCCAGCATTATCATTATAATTCCAATTTGACTGGGAGTTAGGAACCATGGTGTTACCTGTACGATGCTCATTGTTTGACATATGAAATTGATCTGCTGCCTCTTTTGCCTTCTCCCACACTCGTTTGCACTCTCCAGAGGCCAGGGTATTAGTTAAAATAATAAAAACATCATGCCAGGTAAGTTAATAGGACATAGTAATAAATTTAAACTCTTAAATAAAAGGAGAAGTAAAATAGAGGTAAAAGAACCTAGTCTAAACTTAAGGTGTTTGAGTTCAGTCATGGGGAAAGGGACATAGACAGAAACTACATCATGAACTCCAGCTACCTTGTGGAGTGGGGCCAGGAAGTGAGAGGGAGCTGAAGGTTCCTCTAGTTCTGGAGACTGATGGGAATGGGATCAGGTGAGGGGATCGGAGGGAAGTGAAGATGACTAGTGAATGCAGTAGGATTACTTTGCAATTTGTCTACATTGCTACACGGTGGCACTGTGGGATCATCATATGGAGGAGCTGGAGGAAGAAAGGGGTAAAGAGGTCCAGAAGTGTTTTTTGGAGCAGCCAGCAGTGGAGTGAGAGACAAAGCAGAACTCTGAGGGCTAGTTGGAGGCGAGGAGTTAGGAGACAAGCTCAGATTGGTTGATGGGGAAGTGGGAGGGGCTGAGGGTGGAGGCAACTGTGTGGTTGAGGAAGGAGCCTAATATGGCAGACCAGAACAGAAACTACTCCAGTTCTGGAACTGGTGGCCATTTGCCTGCACAGCAGAGGTTCATCTGCTGGGTCGAATAGGTCTGATTCAGCAGAGTCCTTTGTTACAAGAATTTTGGAATCACCCAAACATAAATTAGGCTTGGTTCTAAGATATGAGAAGCCCTGAGTATAGGGAACCTTGCTCCATTTGCCAAGGCACTCACAATAGTTATATAAGTCTGGAATTAAAGAAAAATTAAATGAACCACAGCTTGGCCAGATACTTTGGTTATCTAGTTTGTAAAGTGGCCAAATCTGGGTAGAGCACTTTTTTGTTGTCAGAAGTAAGGGAACATTCTACTCTGTATCATCATCTCTCCTCAGGTCCAAGGGTGGGAGAGACAGTGCCCGAAGAGTGAGCAGGGGTGCTGCGAGGAGGAGGCTGCATGTAAGAAGTATTTCCTGGCTGACACACACTTCACGTATTGCTGGGTGGATGCCTATCTATCTTCCAGAAATCATATACTGAAGAAAAATTAAGGGGGCCCCAAGCAGAAACCTTAATATTTTAGTTAGATAACTCTCCAAATACACTACAAAGTGTGGGATATACACACAACACATGTGATTATCATGACTGGAGAGAGCAGGCTGAATGTGACATCTTGGCTTCTGAGACATACCAGAAGTCAGATAAGTACATGTACAAACTCCAGGGATTAGTGAACCCCACTAATTAGTCAAAACTGCTGGGCCATGAGGCTCCAAAAACAACACAGGTGAGCACAGCACCAGCTGCTTCTACTCCTGCTGTGGATGGCACCAAACAGCAGAAACCTGGGAGCTGAGCTGGGTAACCAGGGCTGTGGAGCCAGAAGTGGCAGGTAAAGGCTGGGCTGGCCCTGCACCTGGACAGGACTCAGTACCTGGGTGTGGGCCTGGCAGATCACAGGGCTCATTCCACTTTAATGTCTAGAAGACACACTGCTGTAACTCACAGACTGTTAGGAAAATATAATAGTGTCATGAAGGTAAGAATGACATCTCTGGCAAACTATCTGCTACTCATTTTCCTTCAATTGTCACACCAAGATCTAGTGCAAACCTCAAAATTTACTGTTATAATGTGCAGAAATAAAATTGTTCATGAAAAAGGTACAATGGGCAATATGTTACACAGTTTTTGTTTGTTTGATTTTATTGAGACAGTCTCACTTTGTTCCCCCTTGTAGTGTTCCCTAACATCATAGCTCACAGCAACCTTCAACTCAGAGGGCTAAAGTGATTCTCCTGTCTCAGCTGCTCTAGTAGCTGGGACTATAGGTGCCCACCACAATGCCTGGCTATTTTAGTTTAGCAGGCCTAGGTTGGGTTTGAACTCACCAGCCCTGGTTGCAAGTGACTGGTGCCCTAAGCACTGAGCTACAGGCACCCAGTCAAGTTAAATAGGTTTATTAAAATACCTTTTTTTGTTATTTAAGCTTTATGATAGCTATGCACACATTTGCACAATAATGGAAACATTTATATGACAGAACCCATCACAAATACTACCAATCAAGATGATTCCAAAATTTTTATCATCTTGCCTTTACTTGGAAAAATCAACTTCAGTCACCCTCATCACATGTTATAAAGCAAATATAATACATCACGTTATTTAGTTTGTAGGAATTACATTAACTATATCTAATAATTAAAAAAAAAATTTTTTTTTTTAGTAGTAGTACTTTATCGCCTTCAGTAGAATGCTGTGGCATCACACAGCTCAGAGCAACTTCCATCTCCTGTGCTTATGTGATTCTCTTGCCTCAGCCTTCCAAGTAGCTGGGACTATAGGTGCCCCACTGTGATATCCAGCTAACTTTTTGTTGCAGTTTGGCCAGGGCCGGGTTTTAGCCCACCACCCTCAGTATATGGGGCTGGCGCCCTAGTCACTGAGCCACAGGTGCCACCCAATTTCAAAAATTCTTATGGAAAACACTGTTATCATGCCTAACAAAAATAAATAATTTCTTTTTTTGTTGAGAAAGAGAGAGACTTATTCTGTTACCCTGAGTAGAGTGTTGTGGTGTCCTTGCTCACAGCAACCTCAAATTCTTGGCCTCAAGCTATCCTCCGACCTCAGCCTCCCTAGTAGCTGTGACTATAGGTGTGTACCACTAGTCATGAAAAGTATTTCTATTTTTAGTAGTAATTGGGTCTCCCTCTTGCTTAGCCTGGCTTGAAGTTCTAAGCTCATGCAATTCATCACCTTTAGCTTCCCAGAGTTCCCAGATTACAGTCATCAGCCACTGTGGCCAGCCTACATAATTTCTTTATGTGAAATAAAAATATTTTTCTTGATTTTTATGAAATTCAATACTTATATAACAACCATAGAATTTACATGCTCCACCTATTACATTACATAAACACAATATTTAGCATAGAAATTTCAAGTGACAAAATTGTAGGGAGGGAGGGGCAAGATGGCCGATTGGAAGCAGCTTCCAACAGAGGCTCCTGTCCAAAAAGAAAGATAGCCTCCAGAAATTGCCCAACTGAGCTGAAGACTGGGATCCCAGCTGAGAAAGAGAAGTGATAACTGCAGGTCACCTCTGCTGAGGTAAGCTGCAACTCTAAGAAACCAAGTCTCAGCCAGAAAAACTGAACTAAAGTTTCCCACCATTCTGAACTTCTAGCACCCTTGCCCCCTTACCTGACGCACCAGAAGCCTGATCCCTGCTGAAACTAAGGGAGGAGGGTTTGAACAGTGCCCACCCTCCCTGTCTGCTGGACCAGGTGGCTGCCAGGTAAAAGATTCAGGGCCCTGCCGAGCCCCCGCCAGCCCCCACGCCAGAGACTCCACCTGGAACCACAGAGCTCCACTGTGCACTCCACCACACCCACCATCCCGCTGTGGACAAGGACTCCACTGGGACCCTGTGCAGCTCTGATCTATGCCCCACTGGGCCTCGGCCTGCTGCCCACAGTGGCCAGGAACTCCGCTGGGACCCCTGCACCACCCTGATGGGCACCCCCTGGGCCTCGGCCTGCCGCCAGACATGGTCAGGAACTCCGCTGGGTCCCCCAGGCAGCTCCGATTGGTGCCCCACCGAGCCTTAGCCCACCAAGCGCGGCAGCCAGGAACTCCATAGGGACGTTTGCACAGCTCTGCCCTGTGCCCCACCAGGCCTCGGCCATCCACTTGAAGCAGCCAGGCACACTGCAGGGCCTTGGCCTGCCAACCGCATAGGCCAGGGACCCTGCTGGGACTCCTTCGTGGCTCCAATCTGTGCCCTGCTGGGACTAGGCCCTCTGCTGGCAGCATCCAGGGACTGCTGGGACTTGGCTCATAGACCACTGTGGCCAAGAACTCCGCCAGGACCACCATTGGGTCGTCTGTGCCCCACAGTGCCTCGGCCCACAATGGCCAGGGACTCCACCAGGAACCTGACAGGCCTCCACCTACCTGCCCAGGCCAGGAACTTGGGAGCCACACAACCTGTGTCCTCCCCTACCATCTCTGCCTCTGTACCAGCCAGCCCATCTGGCCAGGTACTCAGGAGGCCGGGGAACTGTGCCCTCCCTCCAGAGCCCTCCTCCCAGCCAGAGATTGCTGGATGTGCAGGCTCCCTTTGCAAAGGCCACTAGGTGCTGGGCACTCCCAGAAACACATGCACCAACCCATGCCCTACTGCTGATCTGGGCGTGCCACAGCTGCTCCCACAGCCAGAACCCCCTGCCTGGGGCAGTCCCAGAGGAGCTACAGAGGGTCACTCCCTACAAAAATCTAGCAACAACAGAGTGAACCTGTCGGGGTCTAATCTGGGAGAGACACCTCTCCAACTCTGAGGACAGTCATAGGCAACAGTGAAAAATAATCATGAGGTGGAATCAACAGAAAAACTCTGGCAATATGAATAATCAGAGTAGATCAACTCCCCCAAGGAATGACAAGGTAGATAGAGCACAAGATCCCTTGCATAAGTAAATGGCTGAGATGTCAGAAATTGAATTCAGAGTCTGGATAGCAAATAAGATCAGCAGAATGGAGGAAAAGATGGAATTAGAATTCAAGCAGCAATCCAAAAGATGTCTCAGGAATTCAAATAATTCAAAGACAAAATGACCAAAGATTTTAACACATTGAGACAAGAAGTTGCAGCCCTCAAAGATCTGAGAAATACAATAGAATCCCTCAGTAAGAGAATGGAGCAAGCAGAAGAAAGGATTTCTGACATGGAAGACAAAGCTTTCGAAAGCTCCCAAACTTCCAAAGAGGAAGAGAAATGAAAGGCAAAAATGGATCATTTTCTCAGACAGCTCTGGGGTAACTCAAAGAAAACCAATCTTCGCCTTATAGGGATACCTGAAAACAATGAAGTGGCGGCACAAGGCACAGAGTCTCTTCTTTATGCTATTATGAAAGAGAAGTTTCCAGACATGCCAAGAGATTCTGAAATTCAGATAGCAGACAGTTTCAGAACCCCAGCATGCCTCAACCTGAATAAGACATTTCCCTGGCACATCATAATTAACTTCACTAAAGTTAATATGAAGGAGAAAATTCTGAAAGCAGCCAGATGTAAGAAATCCATTACCTACAAGGGGAAGAATAGTAGAATAACTGCACATCAAACCTTTCAAGCTAGAAGAGAATGGTCATCAACTTTTAATCTAAAACAAAATAACTTTCAACCCCAGATCTTGTATCCAGCTAAACTGAGTTTCATTTATGATGGAGAAATTAAATACTTCAGTGACATCTACATGTTGAAGAAATTTGCTATAACTAAACTAGCTCTCCAGGATATTCTCAGACCTGTCCTCCATAATGACCAACATAATCCTCCTCACCCCTGCAAAAGTAAACTCACCCAGAAACTTTTATCAAATTCCAACTTCCACAGTGATGAAAGGATTAAAAATGTCCACTATACTTTCTAAAGATTTATCATTATTGGGTGACGCCAGTGGCTCATTGCGTAAGGTGCTGGCCCCACATACCGAAGGTGGCGGGTTCAAACCCAGCCTCGGCAGAATTGCAAAACAGAAAAATAGCCGGGCATTGTGGCAGGCACCTGTGGTCCCAGCTACTCGGGAGGCTGAGGCAAGAGAATCACCTAAGCCCAGGAGTTGGAGGTTGCTGTGAGCTGTGTGATGCCACGGCACTCTACTGAGGACAATAAAGTGAGACTCTGTCTCTACCAAAAAAAAAAAAAAATTTATCATTATTTTCAATTAATGTGAATAGTTTCAGTTGTCCTCTAAAGAGGCACAGGTTGGCTGACTGGACACAAAAACTCAGGCCAGATATCTGCTGCATACAAGCATCTCATCTTACCTTAAAAGATAAATTTAGACTCAAGGTGAAGGGATGGTCATCTATATTCCAGGCAAATGGAAAACAGAAAAAAGCAGATGTTGCAATCTTTTTTGCAGATACAATATGCTTTAAACCAACCAAAGTAAGAAAGGATAAAGATGGACCTTTCATATTTATTAAAGGTACTACTCAATATGATGAGATTTCAATTATTAATATTTATGCACCCAAACAGAATGCTCCTCAATTTGTAAGAAAAACTGTAATAGGCTCATCTGTGGCACAACAGGCTAAGGTGCCAGCCACATACACCTGAGCTGGCAGGTTCAAATCCAGCCCGGGCCCACCAAACAACAATGACGGCTGCAACCAAAAAAAAATGGCCAGGCGTTGTGGTGGGCGCCTGTAGTCCCAGCTACTTGGGAGGCAAAGGCAGGAGACTTGCTTGAGTCCAGGAATTGGAGGTTGCTGTGAGCTGTGATGCCACGGCACTCTCTCCAGGGTGACAGCTTTAGGCACTTTAAAAAAAAAAAAAAAAAAAAAAAAAAAGAAAGAAAGAAAGAAACAAAGAAAAAGAAAAAGAAAAACTCTAATAGACATGAGTAACTTGATTTCCTCCAGCTCCATAGTAGTTGGAGATTTTAATACTCCTTTAGCAGTGTTGGATAGATC
>CAUYON010015154.1:0-11764 GCA_963573935.1 Arctocebus calabarensis
GTGGCGGGCGCCTGTAGTCCCAGCTACTTGGGAGGCAGAGGCAGGAGACTCGCTTGAGCCCAGGAATTGGAGGTTGCTGTGAGCTGTGATGCTACAGCACTCTACCCAGGGTGACAGCTTGAGGCTCTGTCTCAAAAAAAAAATAAATACATAAATAAATAAAAATAGCAGGGTATTGTGGCAGGAACCTGTTGTCCCAACTACTTGGGAGGTTGAGACTTGAGGATCACTTGAGCCCACGAGTTTGAGGTTGATGTGAGCTGTGATGCCATGGCACTGTACCCAGGGTGACAAAGTGAGACTCTTGTCTCAAAAAGAAAAAAAGACACAAGTAGCTGTGCAGTGAAAATGTTTACCATTTTATTGCAGGGTCTCTGTGAGCCATCCTGGTCTGGTCTGTGGTCTGACTGAAGATTCCAGAAAGCATGGGAGAGGAAGGCAGGGAGTTCTTTCCACTCACGGACAAGAAGGTTCCAAAAAGATGGCGTATAAGCCGTCAGTGGCTGTTTACTCAGAGCAGTGGATGCGCCCTTCCCTTGGCTGATGTAATGGGGTTGTCAAGTCCCCCCAGTCTCAAGTCTACCCCCCTTATCCCATGGAGACAGCAGGGAAACAGGCCAGCCCTCTATGTCACTCTCCAAGTGGGGAAGTCTCCAACCCAGGGGCCGAGACGCAGTGCAGAGGAAAAGGGGGCCCGCACTACCACACATACACACTCACACACACGCCTACAGACAGACACACCTCACAGGTTGACTTTCCTCTCTAAGCCTGTGATTTTCTCCTGCAGCCACCCGGGGCGTGGCTGGCTCTCTTGGGAACCAGCCACAAGCTGGGACATCCTGCCCTGACTGTCAGGCGGCCTCTTGCCAGCTGGTCACTGCTCCCTAGGGAGTTCCCCTGAGCCGCGGGGTGGGAAACTCTGCTTTGGCCTTTAGCCCAAAGTGACTCAGAACCAGGTAATCCGCGGCCCCAGCAGCACCTGGGAGTTGTTAGAAATGCAAATCCTCAGGTCCCACAGGGACCTGCCGCAGTCTGTCCCCCACCGGCCCTCCAGGTGACTCCGATGCAGCTGCAGTTCAACAACTGACACCTGGGCCATCTCCCCGCCCGCCCTGTCCACACAGCAGCCCCTCCCTGGGCCTGTCCAGATGTTCAGCAAGGAACCAGATAAGAAGGAAAAACTGCCTTACTTTCGAACAATGGAACACCCTCTACTCAAAAAAAGAAAAAAAAATTCAAATGCACAGTGAAATCTCTTTCGCAATGAAAACTGAAATCCAAAGAAACTAATGTCTAAACTCATCCCCCCTCTGTGTTTCCTGGGCTCAAGCTGACTTCCCTTAATGCCAGGAATCCTGGAGCTGCTCCTGGGGCTGTCTCCTGCACCACTGTGTGGACCTTTTACCTCCTCCCCTGGCGAATGAACCTGACCCAAGTTTACAGAGCACTCCGCTCTTCCAAGGTCTGACTGCTTAGCACACGAAGGATCTCAGGACCAGCCCAAGGTTAGCAACAAGCAGCAAACTTCGTTCCCTCGGGCAGCTATCTCAGCACAATGGTGCCCCCAGAACCCGGATAATCCACAGCTATAATGTCCTCACCCTCCAGGGACCAGAGCCGAGATAGGGAGCAAACTGGGTGGAGAAAGGAGACGAGAGGGGGCCTCAGCCCTGCCAGGGATCTGCTTCTCAAAGAGAGAGGCCTTAGGGACACTTCATCGTCTTGCACAATTTACAAAATTCCAACTGTGGCTTTCCCAGGTCTTAGGACCTGCAGGGGCCACCTGCCCGGGCACTGAGTCCACCTATTTTTAACATCTAGGCCCTCTTTGCACTCAGGTCCTGGCACCCTGGCATGCAGGCTCTGTCTGGGTCACAGTCTCCAACCCGTGTGTGTAACAAGTCCAGTCCTCACTGGACTATTGCATTTCTCTCTACAGTCATCTGTCTTCGGGTTGGGTTACGGGCTCATTGCTGCTGCCCAGCCACTGTTCTGGAATCTTCCAGCTTTTGCAGCTCAGCAAGTGACCACGGACCAGCTCAGCCAGCCAATGGGCGAGCTGACACTGCAACCGTGAAGGAGACAGACAAGGACTCCTGTCCCCATGGGCTTCCAGGCTAGTGCAGGGTAGGAGGCCAGGACCAGAAATCAACACATGAGCGAGATGCGTGCTAGGGAGGAAAGTCTGGGGAGGTCACAGCTGGGACGGATGACAGAGCCTGGAGGGGTTCGGGAGATGGGGAGGTCAGAGGTGGTCCCCAGGGAGCCAACATGTGATGTATTAAGGGGTGGGAGCTGGCCTGTTAAGCGGTGATTAGGCCATGAGAGCTTGGGTCCTTGTGAATGGCTAATGTCATTATCACAAGAGTAGGTTGGAATAAAAGCCAGGTTGGCTCTCTCTTGCCCTACTGTCTTTGGCCACGACAGGATGAGGCAACCCAAAGCCCTCACCTCAACCTCAGACTTCTCAGCCTCTAGAATTATAAGCAATAAATTTCTTTTCTATATAAATCACCCAGTCTGTGTGGGGTATTTGGTTATAGCAACACAAAACAGACTAGAAGTTTAATTTTAAAAGAAGGGTTTAAAGCAGGGTATGAGATGACCCACTTTACATTTCTGAAAGTTCCCTCTGACTTCTGAGCAGAGAGACTAGGAATCCTTTTTCCCTTACATCTGTCCCAGTGGAAAACCATTCTCGGAGTCCTAAGCATGAGCTTCTGAAACCTGTGCCCCCGAGTGCAGAGAGGACCGGGAGGCCTCTGCCGTGTGCCCCTCTGATGGGGCCTCTCTTCAGCTTTTGTTCTTGAGCGTTGAGAAGCATGAGAGACTTCAAGGGCACCCGGGACCTTTCCTCTGACCCTTCTCTCTGTAGCTGCGGCTCGAGCCTCTGGCCTTCCGCCCTCTGTTTTTCCCTCTACTTTCAAGCAGGCCCAAGTGTGCTTTTAAAAAACAAAGCTGCTGGCTCGGCGCCTGTGGCTCAACGGGCTAAGGCACCAGCCACATACACCTGAGGTGGCAGGTTCGAATCCAGCCCAGCCCGCCAAACAACAATGACAGCTGCAACCAAAAAATGGCCAGGCGTTGTGGCAGGCGCCTGTAGTCCCAGCTACTTGGGAGGCGGAGGCAAGAGACTCGCTTGAGCCCAGGAATTGGAGGTTGCTGTGAGCTGTGATGCTACAGCACTCTATCCAGGGTGACAGCTTGAGGCTCTGTCTCAAAAAAACCCCACAATATTAATTCATCTGAAAAAACATTTTGCATTCTGAATCAGTGCCACAACTACATTTAGAGTTTTAGACTCTGAGCCCTGTGCCACAGTATCAGCCAGGCTACACACATTTTCATAGGCTGAATCTACAGCCTTACAGGAATGGTCCTTGGGGCAGGTAGAGTAAGTGGCAATTGTGGGAATGACTGACTACGGGAAGGTGGGAATGGTTTTTCCTGTAGCACTTGCCTCAGACTGGAGAAAGGGCTCTAGAAATACCCAACAATATGAAATGATTGGCTTACGTTCCATATGCCAGATGCCATTCAAGATTTTATTACAGATGTGCAGATGGTTTAGATGAGCTTCTTTTCCTTCAGGACAGTGGTTCTCAACCTTCCTAATGCAGCAGCCCTTTAATACAGTTCCTGTGGGTCACAACCCACAGGTTGAGAACTGCTGCTCCAGGAGCTAATGGTTAAGCTACATAGGATCATAGTAGACTGACTGCAAGCAATCCTCTACCCTGAAACAGACATCCCTTTTTCTCCTGGCCCTGTCTTAGTTTGGGTACACTTCCCCTCAGGGATGGTGGCTTGGCAAAAGGGATAAAGGGATTTTAAACCCTCTGGAAAGATTCAATTTAAGTGGATCAGCTGTTCACTTAACTGACCCCTTTCATCTTGAAAAAGATGAATAAGGGCCCAGTGTTAAAACAAAAAATCAGAAGCTTGGATTTCACCCTGTACTCTGGGTTCAAGGAAGCAGAATTTGGGATTATTCTTTCAGGCTTTCCAGCCCAGTGGTTCTCAAAAAACAGTCCCCAACCAGCAATGTCAGCTACTCCAGGGATCTTGTTAAAAATGCAAATTTCTAAGCTCTACTCAACTAAATCAGAATCTAGGTCTGAGGCCCAGTAGGCTGTGCTTCAAGAAGCCCTTCAGGTGATTCCCATGCACACTGAAGCTTGAGAACCACTGGTCCAGCCCAATTCACCAGCGGAGGGAAGAACACAAATAGTCACTCAGGACTGTCATTGGTTCAGAATTAAGAATGTGCAATCAACTAGAGTTTTCAGTGTAAAAAACAAAAGAAGAGAAAGAAAGGAATACAGAAAAGAAACACGCTAAGTTTCAGAAACCTAATTGTAGACAGGTGGTACGACTTACAGCCAGGTTCAACCATTAGATAATCGTGTCTTTGGAGCAATTATTGTTCTCCCTTGCTGGTTTCTTTTAAAAAGTGAATACTGGAGAAAGGACTGAAAGTAAAGGTGCTTAACATTTGACTCTAACCAATTTTATCAGACTCCAAAAGCAAAGCAGGAAATAATCTAAATGTAAAGGAAGTCATTGAACACTAGAATCAACTTCAAAGTTTTGACAAAGACAACTTGGCAGTACACCTTCCCACACAAACTTGATGTGTCTGTAAATATAGATCATTAACCACTCTACTGTGTCTCAAGAGGTTTAAATGAAGGTTAGGCTATCCTTTCATAATTTTGCAACTATTTCACTTTAAACCTTTGGAATATGAAAAATAGATACCTTGCAAACACCCCTTAGCAAATAGGCTTGCTTCGATCGTATGTGGAGGGCTAAGTCATCAACTTAGGAAGGCACAAGCCACATCCCCACACTTGTCTTTGTTGGACAAAGGTGAAATCACCATATTTTGCCATGTATAATGTGCACTTTTTACCCAAATTTTTGAAGGAAAAATAAGGAAGTGCATTATACATGAGTGGTACTATGGCCTTATCTATCTATATGTTTTAATTCTTCTATTAATGCTTATCCATTAAAAGTATAACTCTAGAAAGTGATAACAATATCAATATGCAAAATACTATCCTGGAATACAGTATGAGCAGGTAACTATCCCCACCCCCATGCCTGCTCTGAAGTAGCACTAAGAAAACTATTTCTGAGTAGCTAAACTCAAAATTCTGCTTTACTTCAACTTTTATGAGAATACCAATAAGGGTAAAAATATCAACATAGTCTGCTTTTAATCCTGGGCATGTTGGTCTAAAAAGAGAAAATTGGGAATGGGTACAAGTGTGCCTCACTTTAAGAAATATCAACTTCCCAGAAAAAGGGGGAAATGTTCAAAACACATTTTCATTACAAAAAGGATTCACTAGTCTCCCTCACCACTTTTTTCCCCCCAGACAGGGTCTGACTCTATTGCCTGGGCTAGAGTGCAGTGGTGTCATGACAGCTCACTGCAATCTCAAACTCCTGGGCTCAAGTGATCCTCCTGCCTCAGCCTCCCTAGTAGCTGGGACTGCAGGTGCATAACGCCACACCCAGATAATTTTCTTTTAATTCTTTTGTAGAGCTGGGGTCTTTCTGTGTGCTCAGGATAGTCTCAAACTCCTGGCCTCAAGCATTCCTCCCACCTTGACAAAAGTACTAGGAATACATGTGTGAGCCACCATACCCTTCCTTAGCATATTACAGAGAAAATAAAATGCCAAGACTTAATGCATATTCAATCTTTTGAAATAAAATGATTGAAAAAATTAACCTCATGAATATTATTAAACTCAAAGTCATTGATTAAAACCCAAAGGTGGCAAGAACAATTAAAGAAATATATAAGAGTTATGGTCACCATTTCATTCTCAAGAAAAATATTGTTCTTTTGTTGTCATTGCTCAAAATAGTAACACCATATCTACATTGAAGTTTTTAGTAAGAATTTTGTTCATAACTATGTTTAAATGCTCTAGGTTTTACATTTCATAGTTGATACCTAAAGTCAAAACTTTTGTGATATCCAAGATGTGGAGTTAAATAATTGTCCTATAAAATGGATATTAATAGATTTAGAAATAGAATCCTAATTTACGAATTTCCTAAATGTACTTCCTTGTTCAACATTATCTATAGATCAATTTTTAACTGATACATTGCTGTCAAAAAAGCTTTTATGTCAGGGTATCAATCATTTCCCCCTGATTTAAAATATGTTTACTCTCAGCCCAGATTCCTTACATCTTGGGTAAGTGACCATCTCCTCTGTAAAGATATCTCAACATTTAATGTCATTGTTTCTCAGATTTCTGTTCCAAATTAAAACTCTACATCAAGCTTACCTGTCATCATACCAAAACATTTGAATAAAAACCAAAAAAATACATAGGAAAAAGTACTTACCAGTTACTATGTAAAAAAAGAAAATAAATAAATTAAATTTTAGCTAAATATACATTCTTTTTGGGTTCAAAGCACAAGTCAACTATCAAATACATAACTGTAATTCTGTCACTTATACCAGACCTGTAAAAATGCTTTCTGCTTATTAGTAAAGAGCCATGAACAAGAAATATTTATAATTCAGGGACTCTTATAAAAGAAAGAAACATGCTTTTTACCAACCTGGGCTGAGAAACCACAGAAGAAACCAAACCAGAAATGTACAAGTGTAAATGCAAAATTCTTATAAAAGAAATAGCATAAGAATTTGCACATTCGGAAATAGGACCATCTTCCATGAACAAGGAGAAGCCTTTGGAGATATCTAAACTGTGCAAATGAATAGTCACTGGCTAAAACTGCTTGCAGACCTTCCTGGCCACTGATGCCAACGCCAATGTGAGCACCTGCAAAGGAAAGAGGAACACTTTCATTCCCAAAACAAGGACATGGCTCTTTGGGGAACCTGTCATTCTTCTTGTAAGTTTTTCATTGATGAGAAACTCACAGTCATTCTAATCCTAATTTTTCACAGATATTGTTTCATGAAACACTCATGATAGGTATATATCCTACTTTTACAAAAGAGAAGCTCAGGCTCAAAAAGGATCAATAAATTACACAAGGTTTTGTAACTTAAAAGTGGAAACTTTGGGGTTAAAGTTCTATGTTATAAATGTGGATCTGGTGTTCTTTCCTCTACACTATAGCTTTTAAGTCCCCAAATGGTACAAAGTGACCAATGTCCTTTTCTAACCTCAAAATACTCAAACCTTTTTTAAAGACAAAGAGGTTGTGTTCTAAATGCTAATAAGGGTGGAAGCATTGGATCCAGAAAGTATCATTCATTTAGAATCATGGCAAAAATACATTTTAATGTAATCTAGAGAATACGCACTGCCAAATGCTGGAACTGAGAGCTCCATTCATGTAGCATGCCCCATGGAGCGAATGCCCTCTTACTTTTAATCATGCTGACGTCATTGGCTCCATCACCAATGGCCAAAGTGACAGCATTTCTGTGCTTCTTCACCAGCTCTACTACTTGGGCTTTCTGAAGCGGGGTGACTCTGCAGCAAACCACAGTCTTACACATGCAGGCAAGTTCTAGGAGATCATTCTTGACATCACTTTCTAGTGCATGGGCCTATATTATTAAAGATAAAATTCAGGAAAGAGTAGGAAACAATAAAGGAGAGTCATCATTTGGGAAGCAAATGTCTTGTTTCTCAACAGATGTCTTTTCTTTCTTTTTTTTTTGAGACAGAGCCTCAAGCTATCATCCTGGATAGAGTGTTGTGGCATCACAGCTCACAGCAACCTCCAAGCCTGGGCTCAAGCGAGTCTCCTGCCTCCACCTCCCAAGTAGCTGGGACTACAGGCGCCCGACACAACACCCGGCCATTTTTTGGTTGCAGCCATCATTGTTGTTTGGAGGGCCAGGCTGGATTCGAACCCGCCAGCTCAGGTTTACGTGGCTGGCGCCTTAGCCCGTTGAGCCACCAGCACCGAGCCAACAGATGTCTTTTCTAAACCACTTCATTCACATCCAGTCATTGCTGAGTCAGGTTTACACAGGCAACAAAAACTAAAGAAACAGATATAAGCCCCTATTAAGGACTGAGTAATTTTTAAATTAAAATAAAAGACACTGCGCTTTGCGTGCCTCCCTTAACACTGTATCGTGCTGCACTGGAGAGGTGGAAATGCTAGAAAACTTCTAGAAACCACTAAAATTAGTGAAAGCAAAAGATGGTAACTATTGACAGTGTCACCAAGTTGAGAAAGAACTACAAAGGATGGTGATTTGCTTGTTCTCAGTGAAGGGCTTTTTGTTTCCTTTGCATTGTTGTTTTGTATATTTAGTGGGTTTTTTGTGATTGTGTGGGAAATTCCTAAAGCAGGTGATCTGGAGATCAGCCCTTAAAGAACACAGTGATTGAAACCAAGAGAGGCCGTTGCAACACTGTGGAATGCAATCTGTGCTCAGACAGGGCTCTCCAGCCATTTCTACCCTTGCTGCTGTCCAAATACACAAGTGTTTTTATATATGCCAAGAAAGTACTGGAAAAGAAAGTGTAGTCTCTTCTCACTAATTGTGCAAATTTTTTCCAGAAAACATTTGCCTGTACGTTATTTGATAAACACATTAAGAGAAAACAGAAATTCCCTTAAACTCTGAGTCATCAGCGTCCCTGAGTGAATCCTTTGTAACACATTCATAGCCCAGCACACTCTAGCCCCTACAATCCTTTTGAGTTTTGTCTTCTCCCATCACCTTTCAGTCTACCCTTTAATTCTACTATGTCAAATTGCTTCTTCCCTATGATTTAACAGGTTCTTTCTTGCTTCTGTGCCTTTGTACTTGCTGTCACCGCTACTTGAAAGCACCACCTCCTCCAAGAAGTCTTCTTAGATTTTCCCACAAGCAAATAAATATGTTCCTCCCCCCCATGCTCTCAAAGCCATTGTGTTCATCCTTCTTCTGTTATTTGTCATACTACTGTGTGACCATCTCACCCCCTAGACAGCAATCCCTGAAACAGGGACCATGTTCTATTCTGAACAGATGGTTAAATGAACATGAAAACGTATCTGTGATGTAGAAAATTCTCATGCCCAAGCCTATAATTCCAAGGGGAAATTGTGAGTTAGCATTCTCAAATATTATCACCTTTTCTGAAAGAGAAAGCATGTAACTGGCTGTCTTGCCAAAATGATGCCTCTTTTTTTATTTTTCTTTCTCTCTTTCTCTCTCTCTCATCATCATCACCAACAAAAAAAACTACATTGAGACTCTGAGGGGGAAAAAAGGGCCTTATTATATTCTGCAAAGCATCAGGATTCAAGCAAATTGGAATCATGATTAAAAAAAAAAAAAAGCTTCTGACCATATTAGCAAAAACATGATCAGTTTTCCTTAAATGAAAAATGACACTTCATAGTTTCATGAGCTTTGAAGGCAAAGGCTTTGAAGCTGAAAGAGTTTTTGAGGAGCATCTGTCTTATTCCTTCTGTTAACACATTTAGATACAGAAAAGAGTATAAATTATCACCTGAGCACTCTACCTCCACCACGCATTGTCTTCTTTGAGCCTGAGAGAAAGTCAAAGTACAACTCACTAGAGACCCTTTCCATATGGTGCCCTCTGGACAATTCAGCTTGGAGGTCACCAGCTCCAAGTTCCAGCCAACGGGCTTATAATTTTCAGTTGCCCTTCATTTGTGCAAGGGAGAAGTTTGTGTCATGTGGACAAACTTCCAACTGAGCTTGGCCTGCAACTGAGCTCTGTAACTTTCCATGGTGTAGAAGGCAACACATCATTACGTCTGGAATCCAGCTGGATAATACTCTAAGCACTAAGAGCTAACAGACAGCTGATCACAAAGGGGAAAACACAATACCTCATATCCAAATCCTTTTGTCCTTTAAGAAACTGTCTGCAAGAAGATACATTTATTTTCCAAACTCCAAAATGAAAAATAATTATCAAAGACAGAGAAAGATGTGAGATTAGTTGTTTGTGAATACAAACAATAATTTCACTGTAGTGCAATTAGAACTCTAAATTAGAATTCTAGTTTAGTATTCTAAATTGGAAATTAGTATTCTAAATTAGAAACTCAGAAGAGCATTCTGATACTTGTTCAGGATTTGGAAGCTAAACTACATTAAAAATACAATGCAAGTTTATTCTACTATGACAAAAACCAGATTTCCTAATCAAAGTAAATTGTTTGGCATTGCTGTAAAATGCTGCTATTTTCAAAGACCACCAGGGGTATCTTAATGGCAATAATTTGGCATAGTAATTATATGAAGGTCAAGTTGTGCTCTGCAGATCACAAACATTAGCAATAGCAATAATTACAATATATAATTCCAGTTGCATTATTTTAATTAAGTAACAGTGAGCTGTGACACTCCCCCTTTGAAAAGCACTTAAACAATACTGCTAAGTGGCCCACAGTCATTTAGACAAGATTGGTATTCTGCAAATTTCGGTATTTCTTCAGAGCCTCCCTTTAACTGTGGTGGTTCAAACAATAATATGTGAAATATACATTAAAAGTTTCCTTGCCCTTTGCAAACAGGAAATTGTTGCATATGCCCTGTTTCAATTAGTAAGATTTTTTTTTTTGAAAACCCCAAAGGAGGTCTCATTATCACAGCATAAAAGAGATGATTATTGGGGTGAAGGAAAAGAAAGGACAAAACCCTTAAGCAAACTCACCAAACTGTGGCCATTTATGATTAATGCATAATCTCCTGTTACTGTTTCTTCTACAACAGAGTCCAGCTCCAGCTGCTGCTTTTTTTCACAAACTACATGGCCATTGGAAAAACTTCTATTTTGTCCAAACAAATTTTCCTTTGCTTTCCTTAAAAGAGGCAGAGGGAGGAGGGACACAAATCAGAACAAACTATACACAGCATACCTATTAACTCTAACAAGAGACTGGCCTAGAGGTAAATTCATTTCATTCAGACAGAATATGGCATACGATCCAGTTTCAGGAAGCAAGCTGAACGATTCTTTGTGATGGGAATACCATAGCAAATTTCCAAAATCCACAATGTTAGGAGGGTAAACATGATGGAAACAGAATCATTTTAAATGTTTCAAATTACCTAAAAGCTAAATCACTGTCGTGAGCTGGATTGGAACTAGGGGATAGTCAGTAGATTTGGTACATAAGGCTGTCTGAGCTTCTGGGACTTTAAGAACCACAATTTGGCCTGCAATGTTTTTAAATAAGGAAAAGCAAAAGACTAAAGACAACTGATGAGATCTGTCTAGGAATTCCAAGGCATCCCTGTATGAAATACATTCATTAATTTCAGATACAGTGTGATACTACCCAGCTTAAAACACCCCTATGAAAAACACATTTTAGTTTAAATTTGACAATAAAAACAAATGACAGTATTTACTGAATTGGCATAGTCGTTATAATAGACTATTTTAAGCAAAGGTTATACTCATCAACTCAACTAAATCTTCTGAGAAAGAAACAGACACCAAAATGTAGTGGGTCCGTCCAAAGAGAAACTCCCTCCAAATGCTCTACATCTAATTAGCAGTAGCTGTAAAACCCCCCTGCCCCCATGCCATGCATCTCCACCATTCAGGAAGAAGAGCGTATGGCAAGAGAGCACCCTCAGAAGTGGCACTTTCTGTTCTCAAAATGGAAAGATGATGTCTTTTTTTTTTTTTAAATAATTTTATTGAATCATAATTATGTACATTGGTGCAATCACAGGGCACGATTCATATACATTCAGAAATATTTTGATCATACTGTTACAGATATCCTTCATGGCATTTCCTTGATCACTATA
>CAUYON010015155.1:0-57816 GCA_963573935.1 Arctocebus calabarensis
TGAATGGATTAATAAATTGTGATACATGTATACCATGGAATACTATGCAGCCTTAAAGAAAGATGGAGACTTTACCTCTTTCATGCTTACATGGATGGAGCTGGAACATATTCTTCTTAGCAAAGTATCTCAAGAATGGAATAAAAAGTATCCAATGTACTCAGCCCTACTATGAAGCTAATTTATAGCTTTCATATGAAGGCTATAACCCAATTATAGCACAAGAATATGGGGAAAAGGGCAAGGGAGGGGAGGGGAGGTGGGAGGTTGGGGTAGAGGAAGGGTAATTGGTGGGGCCACACCTATGGTGCATCTTAGAAGGGTATAGGTGAAACTTACTAAATGCAGAATACAAATGTCTTCATACAATAACTAAGAAAATGCCATGAAGGCTATGTTAAACAGTTTGATGAAAACATTTCAGACTGTATATGAAGCCAGCACATTGTACCCCTTGATTGCACTAATGTACACAGCTATGATTTAATAATAATAAAAAAAAGAATGCAGTGGCATCATCATAGCTCAATGCAAACTCAAACTCCTGGGCTTGAGTGATCCTTGGGTGTCATCCTCCTGAGCAGCTGGGATTAGATGCATATGCCACAAGGCTTGACTGATTTTTCTATTTTTTTTTTTGTGGAGAAAGGGTCTCATTCTTGCTTAGGCTAGTCTCAAACTCCTGGTCTCAAGCAATCCTCCAATCTTGGTCTCACAAAGTCCTAAGATTACAGTCATGAGTCACCAAAGCCAGCAAGTTTTTTTCTTTGTTCTTTTTTCTGCATCTTTTTACTGACTGTATTTTGAAATCCTTATCTTCAAGCTCTGAAATTGTTTCTTCTGCTTGGTCTAGTCTGTTGTTAAAACTTTCTGATGCATTTTCAAATCCCCTAAATGACTCATTAAGTTGTGTTACATATTTTCTGATGTTATCTCCTTTTTTTTTTTTTCTTGGAGACAGAGTCACACTCATGGGGTTGAGTGCCCCGTGGGGTGTCATTGCTCACAGCAACACCAAACACTTGGGCTCAACTGATTCTCTTGCCTCAGCCTCCTGAGTAGCTAGGACTACCAGCACCCACCACAAGGCTTGGCTATTTTTTAGAGACGGGATTGTGCCCTTGCTCAGGGTAGTCTCCAACTCATGTGGTAAAGCAAGCTGTCCACCTTGGCCTCCCAGAGTGCTGGGATTATAGGTGTGATCCATCACACCCGGCACCTGATGTTATCTCATGTCCTTAATTTTGTTTTTGTATCTTTGAGATAATTTAATACTATCTCTTCAATTCCATTCATCTTACTTTCCATCTATAATCTAAATCCCATCTCTGTCATTTCAACAATTTCCTTTTGGTTGTAGCTGATCACTGGAGAACTATTTTGATCCTTTTGTGATGTCAAGACAACCTGTTTTTTTCATGTTGCTGGAATGTTTTTGCTGGTGCTTTTTCATCTTAGGCTACTGCTCTCAAGCTCAAAACAGCAGATATGATTCACCTGTTCTCCTCTGCTGAGATCTTTGTTGCTTAGTGAAGATGGTGATGGGTCCCTGGTGGTATGGTTGGGTCCTACTTTGGGTGCTTGAGGAGTCAGGAGAGGGGTACATGCATTGTGAGCTTTTAATGCTGCTGCTCTGCCATGTCTCCCCTGTTCCTTTTTGGTTATCACTTGGCCACTGTGATAGGGCAGTCTCCTGGTGCCCGCTGTGCATACAAGGTAGAGATGGTTAGTGGAATGGATCACATACATGTGCATATGTGCCAACCTAGGCAGCTGAGGTACCAGGAGTGAGGAGTGGGCAAGATCTGTGCAGGGTACAGTGCAGGGCATAGAGGGTGCCCAGGGTGTAGCAGCCTGGCAGGCTGACAGGGCATGGGGAAGTGTGGCTCTATTGTCAAATAGGCTGGCAGGTCACAGCTCATGTGCAGAGTGGAGTGAAACCCTCAGACAGAGTGGACCCTTGGGGAAGGGTGCCTACTTGAGATGGAATAGTTCTTCAGGGTATGGGGCTCATGCGTGCAGGCTAGGGCAGCTACAGAGTGCAGCATGTGGGCTGGGCAAAGGACTTGCAAAGCAGGACACCCAGGGCACCTGTGCAGGAGGGTGTGAGTCCATGGTGTGCAGACTGCCTAGATCCAAAGGCCGTAGCTGTGCTGGCATTCATCTCACTTGGGATGTTTCAGACAGTGGCAGTAGCAGCAGTGGTCAAATTCCATGAGCAATATTGTTCAGCGGGATCACCTAGCTGCCGGTCCAGGGTCCTTGGTCTCCCACTCTGCCCAGCCCTGGCAGTGGCAGGGTCCACATGACGTATCTATAGGGCACACATGAGTGCTGGTATTTTCCACCCCCTCCCTGCTTGGCAGGGGCAAGGGGGAAGCTGTAGTTACAGATGTGATCCCTGGGTAAAAGTAGCGTGCTGACGTGAGATGTTACAATGTGCAGCTCTTCCTTCTCCCCTGAGCTATGCAGCTGCACCTCTGGTCAGGTCTTAATATCAGTTCAGAGGGCTGCTGCAGTGGAGGGGCCTCCTGCCCAGGGGAAGCACGGAGCCTGGGATTTTTTCCTGTTTGCCTTTCCCACATATGGGCACTTTCCCTAACACCTCCAGTCCAGCTGAGCAGCTTGCCCCACTTCTGTCTTCTTTACTTCACTCCATGGATTCTCGGTGCTCTCACTGAAACAATCCATCCAAGGATCCTCTCCAGAAGAGTGGCGTTGTGTAGGCTGCTTCTGTCCCGCATCTTGGCCTCCAATGTCCGTCTCCCTTCTAATGGACTTTGTAGTAAAACAAAACAAAATAAAACCCAAATATTCTTATATTATAGTACAGGGAACATTTCATAGTTCTTTAGATGGGTATCTGGACCTAAAAGCAAGGATGCTTTCTATCAGAAATCTGGGACACCTGGCCCAACATCTGGTGAATTAAAGAATTTTGGATCTATAAATAAAAGTGGTGAACCCCAGAAAACAAAGAATCTGAGTTCTTATAATAAAACATATTTTAAACTACTGTAAGAGAAATTTTTGCTGGTTGTCATTTATTACTGGTTTCTAAAAGCTGTGTTAAATTAGTCTGCATTCTAAAATTTGGAAAGACTAGTCTGATTAAATTTCAAGAATATAAAATTCCCCCAAGGATATATTAAAGTATATATAGGATTTAATGTAAATCTTTAAAATATATATTTGATTTTTCCCCCATGAGTGAAAAATGAAAACCAAACCCAGAGTACAAATATGATATATCAACTTAGGTTTATGTTTTCAGCTTCATCTCTAACTGGAGGTCAGTGACTCTGAACACATTTTTTGGTATTTCATAAAACCCACAAACATAGGTGAAGTTAAATAGCACCAATTTGAAAAAAATCATTCTATTTGGTGCAAACTACTTAACTACATTGGGAGAGTTTTGGAAATGTTCTCCTTGCCAAAGCAGCAGAGCCAGTCATTGAGAAGGAAGTGAGAGACTGCTCCATATAATTTGTGAATTTTGCTTCTTAGGCTAAAAAACAATGCTTACCAATCAAAAACTGAGGCTATGTGGAATATCAGCTTGCCAGAACCAAGATGTTGTTAACTGTGTTTATTAAAGAAGGCAATTGTGGTCAGTGATTTGGGCATCTTTAGGATTCAAATTTCTAAATTTCTGTAGAGGACCTACTGGAGAAAATAGTTCTTTATGCAGGTGTCACTGACTTTTAGCTCAATATCTTTATGCCTCAAATGATCAGAGCATTTTAGAGATTTCTTCCAGGTTTTGAGAATAGGAAAGACAAGAGAAACTTTCAGCATTAAGAGATATCTTTAAGTTTCTCATTTCCTGTCTCTCATGCATTCACCTTCCATATTTTTTTCCTATCATCACATTTCTAAACAGCTCTGTAATAGCATTCCATTTGAAATGGAATTGATTTTGTCTTCAGGTAGCTAAGTGCATATTTCCTGTTTAATCATTTCAACTTCATTTCCTAAAAAATGAACACACTAAGTATTTAACCTATTTGGGGGCAGAAAAGAAAAAAGTATGGCCCCTTTGGCCCAAAGCCTAAAAAACCTAGTGAGGGAAGCAGCTAAGTATGTAATTAGAAACAAATCTAGAATACTCAGAATTTCATTGGATAAAATTTCAGGATTTCTAGGGTCTATCTTAAAACACACTTAATTCAATCACACATATCTGGGGTTTGATACCATTGCTAAGTGGTCACTGGAATATATAATGTCATAGTATTGTATGACAGGACAGGAAAGTTAGCACATCTCAAAACAGCTCTTCTCCATTCTGATCACAAGGAAGGGGACTCAGAATCTGTGTTACGGTAATTTTTACTCATTGGCTCTGGAGAAATCAACTTGGACACACGAAGCAAATTCAAAATTCTATTCCACAGCTCATTAAAATTTTAGACAGCCTGACACCTCCGATTCTGCCAACAGTTCTTGCATTTCAGCTCTCTGTTGGGCAGATTCTGATTTGTTTATGATGGCTTGCAATTATGACACCTGATCTCAACCCCTTGTTGCAGTTGCAGCCTGTGCAGAGCAGAGTACACCACGACTTTCATCTGCTTCATTCAAAGTGAAAATGGCAACAAAAAATAACCTGCTTTAAAAATGGGCTAAGGACTTGAACAGACATATCTCCAAAGAAGACATACAAACGGCCAATGAAAAGATGCTCAACATTGCTAATCTTTAGAGAAATGCAAATCAAAACCACCAGCAGATACCACCTCATACCCTCTAGGATGGCTATTAACAAAAATACCTAGAAAATAACAAGTGTTGAGAAAATGTAAAGTAACTGAAGCCTTTTTGCACTATTGGTGGGAATGTGAAATGGTATAGTTGATGTGGAAAAACCCATGTGGTGGTTCTTCCAAAAACAAACTAACAGACAAACAAAAACCCAGAATTACCATAGAGTCTAGCAATTCCACATTTGTGCATATGCTCAGAAGAATTAAAAGTAGGATTTTAGAGAGATGTCTATACACCTATTCATTGCAGGATTATTTACAGTAGCTAAAATGGGGAAGCAACCCAAGTGGTCATTGGTAGAAGAGCGGATAAGCAAAATGTGATATATACATACAATGAAATATTATTCAGCTTTGAAAAGGAAGAAAGTCCTGACATTTCCTTCAATATGGATGAAACTTGAGGCTATTATGCTGAGTGAAAGAAACCAGTGACAAAAAGTTACTATATGATTCCACTTACATGAGGTACTTAGAGCAGTCAAAATCATGGAGATGGAAAGTAGAATTATAGTTGTCAGAGGCTGGGTGCATGGCGGAATCAGTAGCTACTGTTTAATGGGTATAGAGTTTCAGTTTTGCAAGATGAAAGGAATTCTGGACTTGGTTGCTGGTGATGTTACACAACAATGTGAATGTACTTGACGCTACTGAAGTGTGTACTTAAAAATGCTTCAAATGGTGAAATTTATTTTGTATATTTTACCACAATAAGAATATTAAACAAAATAAAGCCTTAAGTATCATAGACTTTTTTTTTAGTAACTTTGCCTCACAACGGAGATGTGATGAATGTGGTATCAATTACTTAATCTTTTTCATGCTATTTACTAGATAATACAGCTATCATCACTCCTCCACACACATCACTAATAGCAAGTAACATTTCTTCAATTGCCTGTGCCAGGGACTATTCAACGGCCTTACCTACATTAATTCGCTTAATCTACTACGAAGTAGATTGTTATTCCTATTCACTGATGTGAAAACCGAAGAATTTCATGAGAAATAAAGTAAATTGCTGAAATTTATACAGGTCATTAGCAGAAGAGCAGAGAACGAACTCAAGCTGTCCAGTTCTATGCATAAAGTGTGTCATACTCAGTTGGTTTCTCTGGACCCAGGTGAAAGGCTGGTCATATGTTCCCATTAGATATCAATTTTTATTGGTTCATTACTCTGATTGATGCAAATCTTTGTGGATCCTGAGCTGGCATTCATTTTTACACTAGATTTCATGCCATCAGCAATTATGATCCTCTTTGTTTTTAAGTCTCATTCAAGATATAAAAATGTGGAACTGGACAGGGCCAAATCAAAAAAAATATTCTCTGATGCATCCTGACCACCAATGCTCCCACATTACTGGTTGGCATCTTGGTATTAATCAACAGCTTTGGGTAGAAGCATCAGTTATGTTTGTGGCTTTATAATGATACTATTTTTCTGGCTGAAGGTTTCTCAACTCTAATGTCACAACAAGCTGGTGTGTTGCAATTGATTGTGAGGTGTTTCATAACTAAGTTGTTTCTTTAAAAAATAGAGCAGATTAAAGATTACCCTAAATTCAAAGCCACTCTCATTTACTTCCATTTTATCAACTTGGTGTAGTAATTAGATGGTAGATGGTATAACCACCATGGGGGTTATAGTGGAAATGTTCCTGAGAGAGTGACAAATATAAAAATCAACTATCAAATGTGTAATGGTAGGGAAAAAATGATAAATGCTGCTCTGGTTCACATTTTTCTTTCCATCTTGGTTATAAGGGTTTAATGAGAAACTTTGTCAAATGTAATGCTAGTATTTCCTTTTTCCGTCTTCATGGCCATGACCTTGGGCCAGGTTCCTATCGTCTCTTTCATAGAACATCAAAAAGGATTTTTCACCAACTTTTTACCATTAAAAATTTCAAATACATATAAAAATTTAAAGAATATTATAGCAAACATTCATATATACACTTAGATTTAGCTTTTGGCCAAATTTGCTTTATCTGTAATTATGTGTATAAATTTTGCTTTTTTGATTGTTCTCCTGAGGCCAGTCATTTGCCTGTAGATTGACTCTCTTATCTTCATAGCTCCCCCTACCCCATCCCCCCCACAGTTTCTGTATCTTAGGGAGCTGGTGCCTGCATACTACATTTCCCAGACTCTCACAATTGGGTTCTGTTCAGTTTTAGCTAATGGGAAGTACTGGATGAACACTGGATGATAAAAGAACATGGCATTTCAAGCACCTTCTGTGTGTTTCAGGAAGTGTCTTCCTCTACTTTTGTCAGTTCCTTTCTCCACAATCCAGGCTTCCACTGGACAGCCCCAGTTCCTGGCCTCCAGTAACACTACTTTCTTCTATTGTCCTTCCAAGCCATGTGGTAGTGGCTTCCTGCTTTTGCCAATTTCTGGATTGTCTTTTTGTCTCCTTTTTGCCCTTTCAAATCTTCCAGTATTGAATCTCCTCTTTGGAACTCTGTGTGTGTGTGTGTGTGTGTGTGTGTGTGTGTGTGTGTGTGAGAGAGAGAGAGAGAGAGAGAGAGAGAATTTTGTTTTTCTGATTCTGTGTAATGCAGCCTTTATATCTTCAACATGTTCTCCTAAAAATAAGAACATTCTTCTATCAACCTTGATACCAACCATTATCACTTAAGAAATTAAGAATATCCCCTAATATCATCTAGTATTCCAAAATATATTAACATTTCCTCACTGTTCCCTAGTGCCTTTTATAGTGATTGCTTTAAACTAAATCCAATCAAATGTGTCTCATTGCATTCGATTATTATATCTTTTTAGTATTTTTGTTTGAGACAGAGTCTTACTCTGTTATTGCAGGGAGAGTGCAAAGGTATCATCTCAAATTCCCAGACTCAAGTGAGCCTCCTGCCTCAGCCTCTCGAGTAGCTGAGACTTATAGGCACATGCCGCCACAATGGGCAGTTTTTTCTACTCTTGCTCAGGCTGGTCTCAAACTCTTATTCTCATGTGATCATCTTGTTTCAGCCTCCCGGAATGCTAGGTTACAGATGTGAGCCACCATGCAAGGTCCTTTTTAGCCTTTCTTAATCTAGAACAATTCTATTGTTTTTCCTCTGTGATATATGTTTTTGAGGAGACCAGACTGGTCTTCAAGAATATCCCTGGGTTTTTCTGATTTTTTTTTTCCCTTTTGGTGCTGCTGGATTTGTTCTGAATTCTGCTTTTTATGACCTAGACATTAGGTATGAAGGCTTGATTAAATTTAATTTAAACATTTTTGGGCAAGAATGCTTAATAGATGCTGCTATTAATTTCATATTTCATCACACCAGGAAATATGATATGTCAGGATGTCTCACCACCATTGATAATACGTTTGACCATTTAATGAGGTCATGACTACCAGATCTTCTTGATTACAAGGGTATCTCTCATCTTTGCATTTTGTTTTTGTCATTGTTGTAGCCCTGTATGGTTGTTAATTGAGTACTAGTATTATATTTCTTATATATTTCAAGCTTATGTTTTTCATATAGCTTAATGATCTTTCTAATTTCTATAGAATGCTACCTTGGGGATTGTACATGTTCTTTGAATATTTATGAAATGAATGACCTACTAAGAATTTTATAGCAGTAAGATTTGTTTGCTCACATAGCCTGATTTCTCTTTCACTCCTCTCTTTCTTTTTTGCTAATTTCTTTTATCTTTAACTTTTACATCCAGTGTTGAAACAATGAAATAAAAGTGGGTTGGATTTAAAGTCACCTGGCTTTCTGCCCATTCAAATCAGCTGACTCAACATGTCTGAAAATGAACTCATCTTCTTTCCCACTGAACTTGCTCATCTCCCTGCATTGCTCAACTCCCTGATCTGTGTCACTCAAGAGCACCAACTGGGGATTCTTCTTTGATCCCTACTATCAATCCCACCCCTCATCCAATTATTTTCCAAGGTGTGTCTTCCTCAAATAACTCAAACCTTATTACTATTACTCAAGATTAGTGCTTCACCAACTCTCATGTAGATTACTTCAAGAACTGGTGTCCTTGCTTCCAGGCTCACTCCCTCAAAGCTCTCTTCCATGGTTCATTCTGATATGCAGATTTCCTCATTTCAATCTCCTATTTAAAACCTTTCAATCACTCTCCATTGCCTACCTCCATCCACATCAAGGTGCTGCTTGCCTATCTGGTCTCGCATCTTGATGCTTTGCCTCTTGCACCCTCTGCATGAGTCCCCACATTATAGTCACAACAGTCTATGCTCTCATAGCCATCTACTTGTGCACATATCTATATATTTGGTCCTCCTTCTCTCTAGAGTGTTCTTCCATGCCATATTCTCTAAGTTGGTATGCCTCAAGTCTCAACTAAAGAGGTATCTCTTTTGAGTCTTTCCCTGATTCTATTAGATAATGTATTTTTAAATGCTAGCACCTACCATGGTGCTGACTCAGTAGGTGATAAATACCTGTTCACTTACCCTACTGAAGAGGGTACCCAGCCACAACTCTCCTGCAAACTTCAAAAGGCTTTCCTTGATCTCTCTTTTTTTTTCTGAATTAACCTCTATGCCCATTAGTCAAACTCTTAGCAAAATTCTTTTCTGTTGCCTAGGCTTCTAACAGCTAGACATAAATATAAAGATATCATAAATAAAAATATCAAAAACAGAAGACTTAAGGCTTGAGGCAGAGGTGCCCAAACCAGCAGCAGGGCTACCATGTGGGTCCTTAGAGAAAACCCAGGGACCAGAAGTCTAGTGAGGTCACAGCTCGCATCAGGCTGGAATACATCACTGCCAGGAGTCAAGGGCCAAACTCCAAATCAGGACTTGGGAAAAATTACAGAGCTAAAGTCTGAAAGAAACAGTTCAAAGAATTGCCCTGTGCTCTTTCCTCTGTCTCATTATTGTGGCTGTGCAGGCCAGTGATGAATCTGGAAGTTTATGGTTGGCACTAACCCTGTAAAATAAAATTATGGGGCTGATAACAGTCGTATTAGAAGGGTGACTGGGGATTGGTTCTAAACTGCAGTACACTAAATAACCATTCCACTTTCTTGAATGAATTGCCCTATGTTTTTCTACCGCTTTTAGAGAATAGCAAGTGATAAACAGGGACCTAAGAAGGAAGAAAAATAAACCAATGATGAATTTTAAAGCGGCCAGTTCAGAAGAATGCAAATACTACTGCATGAATCTGACTAGGAGAAAGAAAAACGTTCAAAGAAAAATGATTATACAAAGAATGATAAAAATAGTTGGGTAAAGTATGGAAAAAATGTAACACAGGAAAAATAAGGAACCACTATTTTCTAACTTCCTTATTTGCTATATCTGGTGCTCATGTCAGTCTTCTTCCTAGAATCCTCTAGTGCCTTTGGAAAACATCTGAGTCCCAAACCCTTCACATGGTGCACAAAGCCTGGGATGTGGTCTCTGCTCTTATGTCCAGCTGCATCGCACACCTCTCTTCTCCCTCACCACATCCAACCACATGATCTTCCTTCTGTTTTTCAAACACACTGAGCTCCTTCTTGTGCCAGGCTTCTGCAGATGTTTATCCTTTCCTCCTAAGACAGCCTCGTTCCCTGCCAGGTGACCCTTGTGCCAGCCTCCCTCAGCCACACTTCTCTCGCAGACCCACAGGCCTCTCCCTGATCTTTCCTTCCATCTGAATTAGCTGCCCCATCCCCATTAGCCTCCCTCTTAGCAAAATGCTCCTTTATTACACTAATCAGAATTTGTAATCATATATTCATTTGGGTGGTTATTTGCTTAAGGCTTGAGCTCTTCATAATTACGCCTGTCTTGTTTACTTCTAGTAGGAACAAGGACAGTAGGAACTCAACAGATAGAGAAGTTTTGATTGAATAAAAATGGAAAGGGAGGATGAAACAATGTACTGGTGTGTTCATTTTTACAGTCAAAACTGCTACGCCTGCCTCAGTCTCTCTTAACGTCATCTCTTCTGTGTCAGTACTCAAATAGAGCCTTGATTGTGACCAGAATATACACCTACACTTTCCCAGACACACTCCCTTGCAGCAGGTATGGCTTATGTGACTTAAGTTCTGGTTAACAGGGTATAAGTGGAAGTATCGTTTGCAGCTAATCAGAAAGGTCTTTAAAGAGAGAGAGTTGTATAGCCAGGTGTGGTGGCTCAGGCTTACAACCCTAGCACTCCGGGAGGCAGAGACGGGAGGATCATTTGAGGTTGTAGTGAGCTAGGCTGTTGCCACTGCACTGTAGCTCAGGCAGCAGAGTGGGGAAAATAAAAGAGAGAGAGAGAGTTATGTGCCAGTCTTTGATCTTCCTTTTTATTTTAATTTCAGATTAATGTGAGGGTGCAAACAACTAGGTCACAATATTTGAATTGGTTTAGTAGAGTCCCTCTTGTAGTTGTGTCCCGCACCCAAAAGGTGTGCCATATACTCTTACATTATACCCATTAAGTGGGGGCACTCCAAACCCCCCCTTCCATGTCTGCCCTTCCACATTCCCCCTCCCCCCAATTTGAATTCAATTGAGTTTTTCTCCTATGTTTGTGTGTATTAGATCATCTACTGGCTTCATATTTGTATTGAGTACATTGGATATTTACTCTTCCATTCTTGTGATACTTTAAGAAGAATGTGTTTCAACTGCATCCAGGTTAATACAAAAGATATAAAGTCTCCATCTTTTTAATGGCTGCATAGTATTCCACCGTATACATATATCATAGCTTGTTAATCCATTCCTAGGTTGGTGGGCATTTAGGTTGTTTCCACATTTTGGCAATTGTAAATTGAGCTGTGATAAACTGTCTAGTTCAAATGTCCTTATGATAAAATTATTTCTTTTCTTCTGGGTAGATGCCTAGTAGTAGGATTGCAGGATTTAATGGGAGGTCTAATTTGAGTTCTTTGGGGATTCTCCTACTTCTTTCCAAAGAGGCTGTATCAGTTTGCAGTCCCACCAGTGGTGTAACACTGTTCCCCTCATTCCACATCCAGGCCAGCCTTTCATCTTTCACCTTTCCTGTAGGTTGGAATAAAGGCATGATTGCTGGAATTTAAGCAGCCAAACTGGACATGAGATGGTATTAAAGAAATGAAAGAATCTCTGTAGCCCCTGTTTGTCCTGAATTTCCTGTGCGCTAAGGAAGATCACATGTGTGTCATCAGGCTATTTTCTACCTGAGAGAGGGGACCCTTGAATGAAGGAATTTTAATAGTGAGAAGAGTGAAATGTAGTGATGAGAGCTGAGGAAGGTAAGTTGGAAGAGGATCCTCACAGCAAGACCATGGGGAAGCCTGGAGAGCCTTCTGGAGAGTTCACAGGCTGCCCTCCAAAGAAGCTGGAGGATTTGAGGTCAGATCAGCATTAGCCACAAAAGCCAACAGGGAGCTGGCCACAAGAGCAGCTTTGATGCAAGAGGCCCCCATCCCTCGCCGGACCCCTCCTCCTGCCCCACACGACAGGATTGCTGGGGCAATAGTTCTCCTTCCTCACCGCACGCTAGCACCCTCTGGAGCTTTTCCAAGTACTGCTCCCTAGGCCTTCACTCCCAGACGTGGGTTTAACCAGTCATGTTTAATACTCCCAGTTCCATTCGTGCCAACTACCCCAAATACCACCTTCCTCTGGGTGACTCGCCTCTTCTGAGATCAATACTGACAGACTCAGCCTCGCACCCAGCATGTTCATGAGCATCTCAAAGACATCTGAAACTCCACATGACACGATCTCCCTAAACATTTTTATTTCCCAGGACCCCTCTCCCAGGTAATGGCCCTTTAAGCTATTCAACTGTGCAAGCCTGTATCCCTGAAGTTACTCTTCAAATTTCCACCCTCCTTTATTCTTTATCAATGTCTCTTAATTTTACTTTAATTCCTTCCATCATCAAAAGAATAGCCTGTCTAAGCTACCACTGTCCCTCACCTGTTCTAGGGCAATAGCCTGCTAAAAGACTTTCCATATCAGTTTTATTTTATTTATTTATTTTCTTTTTTTAATTGTCTTTATTATTGAATCATGGCTGTGTACAATAGTGCAATCAAGGGTACAATGTGCTGGTTTCATAAGCAGTCTGAACTATTTTCATTCCATATCAGTTTTAGTAAGTTCCAGTTCATTTTTCACATTTCTCCAAAAACAATTAACTTTTGAAATGCAGATATAATCCCATCACTCCCATCTTTTCACTAGTCATATTTGAAAGTATTAGAATACTTCCCTGCACTTAGGATCAAGAGCCAAATCATATACACGCCACTCAGATCTGCCTAGCCTGGCAGGTGCTCACCTCTTATGTTTCAGCCACTCTCCTCTGTACCAGCTGTTCTGTTCTTGCGGGTATTCTCAGTAAGTCTGGCCCTTTGCACATGCTTTTCTCTTTGCATGGAATTCTCTTCTTGTTGAGGCCACATCCTCTACCCCTACCCTTTACTTTCAGATCTCTGTCTGGTCTTCACTTTCCCCGGGAAGACTTCTCTCACATTCCACATTTAGACAGCAATTTATACTAGTTATGATTTTCATTTTTTAAAACTTGATCCCCAAGGTGATAGTAATCATGGTTTTCATTTTGCCTCATTACCATGAGTTGAGGACTATTCTAAGGGCACACGCACCATGTCATTTAATTCACACAAGAACCCGATGACGTGAGTAGTATTATAAATTACATTTTACAAGTGCGGAAACTGAGGCAAAGTCTAAGGTAACTTGTCTTTGGGTCCAAAATGGAGACGCAGGTCTTTCTGGGTCTGTAAGCCATATTACAGGCACTGAACTGTGCCGCTCCTCAGAGACACAGTGCAGGCCTTCTCCCTTCTGAGGTCCCTGTCCCATCTGGATGCCAGTTGCCCATTAAAAGTAATTCAAGCTCTGCCTTCTAGACTAAACCACCGTCTACCAGCTCCCGTGGCTTCTCTGTGTTGGTTATAAACATGGGGCAGTACAGACACAGGCAAGCTGGAGAGATTACCACGCAATTCAAGAGAGCGTAAAGAAAGCATGACAAATGAAAGTCATGCCGGGGGCCGATGGGAGGCTCACCCACAGGTTTGTAGGGATTATCTTGCATGCACACAAAGAATGAGTTCCTGGTGACAGCAACAATAGGGCATTCTCAGAGATGGAAGCGGCCTTTTACTAAAGGAGAAGGTAAACATTACTTAGGACAAATTTCATATCATACCTTAATGTTTATAAAGGAGACAGAGGGAGAGAGACCAGCAAGGAATAGATTGCTTGGGGGAGGAAATTGCAATGAGAATAAGTAATCTGGATCAAGCCAGAGCATGTTTGAACAAAAATACCTGAGGACAGAGGAAACTCCAAGAGTAAGATAGGATTTTACACAGCAAGAACCCCCACTAGCTTTATTTTAGGCTGTTTTAAAGTGGGGAATGTAGTCAGATGCCAGGGCAAGGAGCTCTATGAATGAAACACTTTCCTACAGGTTTTAATACTTCAAAGCTTTTCCCAAGTTGAGAATACATGTTTTAAAATTTAGAATAGCTTTAACGTTCAACCATCCAGGAACATTTAAGTAAATCATAGCACATGCCATGAGATGGAATAGTATGCAGCCTTTACACACGATGAAGATGACCAAATTCAATGGCCCAGGATAATATTAATTGATTGGGTTAAAAAAAAAAAAAAGCAAGAAACACATGCTTATAACTAAGTAAAAAATATGTTTTGTTTTTATCTTTCTTTTCTGTTTATTTTTAAACTTTCTTCAACAAGTATGTATTATTTTAATAATTGAAATAAAACAGTTATTTATAATGTTGTAGCTGTCTTCATGTTTTATAACCCGTTTTTCTCTTGTGTGTGTTGAGAAGCAGTTTTCAACACCTAGGTTTCTTCCTTAGGCTATAAATTCTGTTGTTAGTTCCTTAGGCTTCCTTTTCCCAGGGCTGACTTAACAAAACTTTTGATTTTGCTTTTTTGAACAGTAGTTTGGTTCTGTGAAGACATCCATATCAACTTCAGAGAAATGTCCCAGGATACCCTTTCTGCTAGCTGGGTATTCTCCTCTAGCACATATTGTTTAAACACATATTCTCTTCTACGGAGAGATTGGATTTGTTTCCTGTAACAAATTACCATAAACTTGGTGGCTTAAAATGATATCCATTTATTATCCCACAATTTCCTTATGTCAGGAGTCCAGATATGGGTTAATTGGGTCCTTAGCTCAGTAACCTGCAAGTCTGAAATACGATTGTTCCCTGGGGCAGTGATCTCATCTGAGGCTCAGAGTTCTTTTCCAAGCTCATTGGTTTTTGCCGGAATTCAGTTCTGTGTGGTTAGAGCGCAGAGGTCTCCGTTCTCCTGTTTATTGGCTGGAGGTGCTTCCAACTTCTAGGGGAAGGTCCTGCCCATGCTCAAGGGAGGAGATCACATGGAGTATGTACATAAGGGGATGGAAATCTTGGGAGTCATCTTAGAATTTGGCCTAACACAAAGTTGCCAGAGGTAAATTAAAGGTACTGTCAATTACTTAAAATTTATTTTAGGTAGATTAAAATTCATAATCATAAAATAAGTATTTGTATTCACACTTTCTAAAGGATATTACATACCAATTTTGTGCAGATTTTTGTAGGAAACTTTTCTTGCCCTTTCTGTTTACTTGAAGTTTCCCAGGAATGCAATGTAAGCTGTTAAAAAAAGAAACTACTGTTTCCAATTGTTCTCTTTGAGAATCTGGATTTTCTTGATACCATAAAACCAAAGAATGAATGAAATAATCTCTCAACAAAGCCAACGAAGCCAATACAGGTTGGAAATAAATTGGGTGCTAAGCAGAATAAAAGAATGTGCATGACTTTTCATATCAGGGGGAATTATAGTTCAGATTTCCTTTGAAACAAAATAGTCCCATTGTTTAAAAAGTGCCAAAGTGTTTTCAGAAATAGTCCTGAAGAAGGGTGGGAGAGTGTGATGTAAATTGAGGCAGGAGGAGGGAGGCAATGAAAAGATGCACCTGATATTTTCTGTCTGAGGTTAAGCTATTGTTCTCGTAACATATCATGCCATGAGAAGCTGCTTCTGGAAAAGAACTTTACAGTCTGGCTTGCTCTCCGACCTCATAGCCTAGTAGCACTCAAGTATTTCCAATCCCACTGGGATGACAACAGTCCTGGTTATGGCATGTTTATAACACTTACTATTTGTCAGGTATTGTTCAAAGATTTTTACCCATAGCAATTCATTTAGTCCTTACAATAACTGGGAAATAAGTCGAGTATTATTCTCTCCATTTTATAGAGAAGGCATTGAGGTGCAGAGAGGTTAAATAAGATTGTGCACCTAGTGAAAGGCAGAGCCCAGGGTTGCATTTGGGCAGCCTGCTCTCAGAGGCAGTGCCTTTCCTCGTTAGGCTGCACCACTTTGCAGAGAGGTGATTAACGGCGTCACACGGAGGTTGGTGAACACCATCCAGCTCCCATCGAGGACAACCCTACCATTCCCTCTCCTCTGGGTGAGTTCCTTATAAATATAACTCTCTCTTTAGAGTCTGAGCTCCTTTGAATAGGATCAATTATATTTTAGTTATCTTTTTATTTGCTGCAAGTCAAGATTTGTTTTCCTCTGCTAATACAATTTAAAAAATGTAAGAAACATTTCTAAAACAGAATGCCCACCTTGAAGTCAATGATTCGGGGAATCTTTACATCTGATTTGATTGTAGGAGTAGCTGAGAAGAGAGTAGTTGAGGTGACTGGACTGGTTGATTCTTAGTTGGACAGAATATGCACATTGTGATGTCCCTGGAATGGCCTAGAGCTGCCATTCCCAATCCCCGGGCTGTGGACCAGTGCTGGTCTGTGGCCTGTTAGGAACTGGGCTGTGCTCAGTAGGTGAGTGGCAGGTGAGCAAACCTTTGTCTGTATTTACAGCTGCTCCCCGTTGCTTGCATCACTGCCTGAGCTCTGCCTCCTGGCAGATCAGCGGCAGCATTGGATTTGAGAGGAGCATGAACCCTACTGTAAACTGCACAGGTGCGGGATCTAGGCTGTGTGCTCCTCATGAAAAATCTAAGGCCTGATGAGCTGAGGTGGAGCTGAGGTGGTGATGTCAGCACGGGGAACACCTATTTGCAGGAAAAGAAGTTCAGGGCTTCCACTGATTCTGCATCATGGCCAGTTGTATAATTATTTCATTATGTATTACAATGTAAGAATAATACCAATAAAGTACACAATAGATGTCATGCACTTGAATCATCCCCAAACCATTCCTCCACTCCCCACTCTGTGGAAAAATTGTACTCCATGAAATCAATCCCAAGTGCCAAAAATGTTGGGGACCACTGGCCTAGACGACAGGAGATTCTGGAGCTTGGCCCACGGTTTGCCTCGCTCTGGCCTATGGCTTTATCGCTTTGTAATTTAAGTATGGCCCCGTTTTCCCTTTGAAACTCACATTTTGAAAGTACAATTCTGGATGTGATTTCCTTGGATATATTCAAAATGAGGTGACATTCCTTACTTGTCTTCCGTGGTTAAACCTGTAGCTGTTTTTTAATCTTCATTGTTTCTGCTTGGCTGCCCTCTCTGACCTTACTTTTCAATACCGTAGCTCCTGCCTCCTTTCTGTCTTTTCATCTTTCATGTCACCCACTTTATGCAGTCACTGATCTTGTGGTTCACTCCCTTACCCAGAAGCTTTGTAATAAGTTTGCTACAGACATTTCCATAGTGTTCACTGTGCTCTCGTTAATTAGACAAGAGCTGGCGTCCTCTTATGTTTTTTAAGAATTTCCCTCTAGTCTGTTTCCACCTTTCACAAGGGAAGAGGGTTTCTTAGCAAGAGTGTTTTTGGTTGCAAGTGATTGAAACCCAATACAGATGATCTAAAAAAATATAGCATAAAGAATGAGTACTCATAAATTTTAAGATTCTGGAGGCTTACAGAAGTGAGCTCACAGAGGAAGCTCCAGAAGATACAGTAGCTCACAGAAGAATTTTAGGCATGAGAGGCTCAAGGTCAAGAACCATGGACTCCAAGAACCAAGGCCCTGCTGGGCCTTATTTTTCTGTGTGGCTCTGTCCACCCCCTCATGTGGCAGGGAAGATGGCCATCACCAGCTCCTGAGCAGCACCATCCCCTTTTATCCACTCCCACAGCAAGAGGACTTCTTTGATCCAGTGTCTGAGCGTCATTCTCAGGGACAGTTCCTATCAGCTTGGCTTGTGGGAGTTGGCAATGCCTCATGGCTGGCTCAGGCTCTGTGAACCTCCCCCAAGCTCTGGGGGAGTGATGAAGCTCTGCCTCTAGCTTGATGGGTGAGAATAAGAGCTCCTCAAAGGAAAGAGGGCTGTGTTTCAAAGAGGATGGACAATCGTGCCCTGTGACAAAATCCCTAGTTGCTACAGGCTGATGTAGTAGGGGGATCTTTAAAAATAACTTAGCCTCCAAGGAAGGATCTACAAAATTATGTCCTTACCATTCAGTTTTCATTTGTATGACATGATTTAAGAGCATCGTTTAGGCTGAATGTGAACTAGGAACACAATTTAGTAAGAAAATTATAGTGCCATCCCAGCCTTGTAGGGAATTATAACTATGCAAACCTACAAGTTAAAAATCACTGGTAGTGGGAGTTCTCTGCATAGGTATAGGAAGACCTTTCCCTTTCCCCAAGCGGGAGAAAACTGAAGGAGCTAGTGCAAGAACCAGCCAAGAAAGGGTCACGGCCAGCCCCAAGTAAGCACTGAGTGTATTACTACTTAACATGGCGACACAGACTGCAGATCCAGGGTACCATTGCTTTGAGACTGCCCCTGGGTTTGATGGGAAATGTCAGCTCGCCACTGGAGTAGGAAACTGATGGAGGGCCCATCCTTCAATGGGGGTACTTTTCATCCTGCTTAGGAACCAGCAAAAAGAGCCAGTAAATTCTGTGCCCCAATACTGGTTTTTGCTATAAGGGCTGGAGGTAATTTAAGAAGAGTAGTGGGATGAGGCTGGGGAAAGGGGAAGATGCATTTATGAAATACTTCACTAGTCTGAATTTGTGGAGAGAGTTCTGAAATTGTCTCATAAGACCACAACTCAAAACCTCCGTCTGGGTAAAATCAAGATGAAATATTTGCTGACTGCTTATACCCTAAGGGTGGGTTCCTCTTTCTGAGAGCTTCTGAAAGTTTCTTTTCCAGCAAGCCCCTGTAGTAAGAAAGACAATCGGATACTTACAGTTTTATTTTTTTGTAAATTCTGGCTGGTGATAATTTAGAACCACGCTTTGCCATGTTTAGTTTTCTTTTATGCAGACAGTGCAATGCTTGGACATGTCATGAACTTAGCAAAGAAAAAGAATATGCCTTTTGAAAAATTCAGTACCCCAAATGCAGGACCCAGAAAATTGGAATCCTGAAGAATGCACATCTAAATCTTTAACACGGTGCCTCAGGGGTTGGGGAGGAGGTGGGAAGGAGGGGATGTGATTCATATATCAGCCTGGAGGAATCATTTCGATTACAATGTAAGAAGTTGCTGTAATGAGGTCAGTTCTGGTCCTTATGTTATTAGCCGACCAGTGAGGACACAGACGAGGTAGAACAGAAATTAATTAGTATTATGGAGGCTTTATAATCGGAGGTATTCAGAAACTTAGTAAAACTAGGTCTGCGTTCTTAAAAAAAAAGATTATAGAGAGACCTTATTAAAGCACAGAAGGCTCAGCTATTTAAGATGGTGACATACATAGAGGCAGGAATGTGCAGAGAGAAGCTGAAAGGCAGCCAGGCCCTGAAGGAATTTCAGTGGAATTTCTTCACCGGAGGAGGAGTTAATAAATAGAGCAGATTTCTCAGGGCAGAAACTAGAGCAGCTAGGATGGATAGTTTCTTCTTCTTTTTTAAAGAAGGGAGTGATAGGAAGTTGGAGAGGAAAACGTTGCAACAAAGAAAAACCGGCTTCTTAGCTCGCTGTCCGGGCCACTTCCCGGGCAAGCATGTCTGTTCACACACCTCAGAATGTTGTATCGTTCGACAGTCAAAAAACACGCTGCAGAGTGGGCCTTGGGTGTTAGTTTTAGACTCATACTAGATAGCGTTAAGAACTGCGAGTAATATAATACTTTCTGAAAGTCTGAAATGCCATTTGTTTTGTCTTGCTGCCAACATTTCCGCTACTTTCCATGGCACAGAAGGGCAGAAATGAGCGCTGGAAAGTCCTTTTGTGCTCTGCAGCCGTCCCCTCCTCCTGCCTTTGATGCGGGCTCTTCCTTCCAGTCTGATGCACAAAGCCTTTTCTGGGACAGTTCTAGTACACTGAGTGCTGACGAATCTGAGGCTCTGAGTTATTGCTGCTTTCCTTCATCAGGTAACTTGGGATGGCTACTGGCTCATCGGGCACTTGCGTGTTTATTCTTCGGCTTGTCCAGGGGTGACAAGAGGGGAATGAGTGTCAGTGCATCTATCTTTGCACCGATATATCTGCAGTTGTATCCATATGCAGATTTCCTCTCCCCTCACTAGTCAAAGAAATTCAGTGTGATTCATCTTGGGAAAAACTGTTAACTTTGAAATTTCCCAATTGATTTATGGGGAGGAAACTGATCTCTGTCGTTCCTGTTACCATGTGTCTATTTGGTCCTCCCTCTCACTGGCCATGGAAAGTAAGGAATATTGACCCCAAGTCTTGAGGCCTCGCGACAGAGGGGTTCTGTCGGGGTGACATGCAGGCAGCCCTGTGGAGCTGACTGACAGAGGTGTGGCGCGGCCGATGTGGCTGCCCGGCAGCCTTTCTTGGAGCACAGGCCTCATGATCACCTGAGGCGTAGAGATGCAGATTTCTCGGTTCCACACTAAATCTATGGAAAAAGAATTCCTGACTTGGGGACAGAAATCTGCTTCTGGTTCACGCACCCAAGTGATTCTGGGTGGCCCTAGAGGAATGGCACATCTAGTTTGAAGGGGAATACATATCAGGAACTAGGAAATTGGCTTGTGGACATTTGCTTTCACTGCAGCCCAAACCTTGCAAGGAAGAGCAATGCAGGGGTTATAGGCACTCTAGTGATTTGGGGGTACTCGGCAAACCAGGTATTGCTTATGGTACTGCAAGAGTCTGTGCAGGAGTAAATGGGGGCCAGGTGACCAGCGAGCATTCAGGGAGTATATTATAAAGTATCAAATGTGGCTGGGTGGGGTGGCTTATACTTGTAATCCTAGCTCTAGGAGGCTAGGTGGGTGGATTGCCTGAGTTCAGGAGTTGGAGACCAGCCTCAGCCAGAGTGAGACCCTGTCTCTACTAAAAATAGAAAAACTAGCTGGGCATCGTGTTGGGTGCTTGCAGTCGCAGCTACTTGGGAGGCTAAGGCAAGGGAATTGCTTGAGCCCAGGAGTTTGAGGTTGCTGTAAGCTATGACACCATGGCACTCTACCCAGGGTATAGAGTGAGACTTCGTCTCAAAAACAAAAAAAAAGCATCAAAGCTCATCAAGCATGAGCAATGAACAGAACAGTGTATGTGGAACAGAGATTACTGATCATAAATCTGGTGAATTCAAGCACAGGATGATTCACTAAAAGGCTAGGGAGGTACCTGAAGATTAAGGAAAGGCTGAAGAATGAGCTTGGAGAGGATAGCCGATCTCTTGGCTAGAGGAGGGTGTGGCATCTTAACAGCCCTGCAGTCTGTCTGCAATGGGAGAGAAAGATTTCCCTGAAGGAATTCTTGGTGTACTTACTCCAAGTGAGGGTGTGAAATGGAGTGGATATGGGGCAGTCAAAACAAATGATGTCTCACTCAAACCTAAGTAAACCAATGAAAGTAAATCTCATTATGCAAAATGCCAGCCACTGGGGGCATTGGGTAAGCAGGAAGAGATGGGTGCCAAAGGGTCAGATAAGAATCAGGCACTTCATAAGAACAAGGACAGGGACAATGTTAGTAGGAAGGCAGGTGTGCAGCAGTCAAGAGGAGAGCTACAGTCATGCTAATTTGCTTATGAAAGACCAGAGGGTGGACCCTGGACTCTTCCCAGCCTTTGTGAGTCCTGTCGGGCAGGGGTACCCTCTGCTCTGCATCATGAACCTCCTCCCTTCACCTCTGCTTGGTTGCGTCACCTCTGCTTGGTTGCGTCACCTCTGGGATAGGGCCCAACCTGCTCTTGCCTCCTCTGACACTGGATTTCCTCCTTCCAGCCTTCTGTGGGAACTGTCGAATTGCCAGGGGCCTCTACTCTACCCTATTTTCCTCTGAGTCAACCTCACTCAGGAGACCCAGTGTCTTAGGACAGCTGTGCCAGCACGGATGTTGGCTAAATAGGCCTTTGTAGATTGGCCTGGGAACCATACCACTATTTATAAGGATTTTTTCTATGGGGACATTCTTTGAGTTCCAAACACCCCATTGACTGGTGACCTTTTTGAACACACTGTCTGATCTAGGCTCAGCAGTGGAATGAGATCATTAGGAATTGTCAGAGCCAAACTGGGGACAGTGAACCAAGGCTGGGGCAGGCTGAGGTCAGAAGCCAGGCATAGGAAGACATGTGTGAAGGGAACAGCAGGATCGGGGCAAGGGAGTGTTAGGTAGCAAATTCCCAGTAGGGAGATATCCAAGAGTTTAGTGCAGAGTGGAATGTCTAATATGTGGACAAATCTGTTTAAGCAGAACGTGAGAGGAAGGAGGTCCTGGATTTCTGCTTGCTATTTGACCAGCTAACCATTGGAGGAGAGTAAGAAAACTTGGGCTGCAATCTCTGGATTACACCACCACTCTCCTAGTTCCAGATAACAGGAGCTCTCTGAATGAAGTTTTAATGAAGAAAACATATGAGAACATGCAGGAAATAACAGACTAGCAAGTAGAAAGGGAGATAAATACAACAAATCATACACTAGAGCAAAGTACGCTCAGAAACATGACAAATGAAAGTTGGATCACTTTAACATTTGCAGCCACGGGTTTCTAGTTAAGAGTCTCTGAACTTTTTTTTTAAACTTACAAAACATACATAATTAGGGTATGTATTTAGGGGGTACAGTGATATTTTGATACATGCATACCTTGTGTAATGATCAGATCATAGTAGTTAAGACATCCATTATCTAAATATTTATCTTTTTTTTAGTGGTGGAAACATCTCATATCTACTCTTTTAGCTATTTGAAAATATATAATAAAATATTGTTCACTCTAGTCACTCTACTGTGCTACCAAACACTAGAACTTCTATCTAATTGTGATTTTTTTTTTTTTTTTACTTGTTAGCCTACCTTTCTTCATCCCTTCTCTTTTTTTTTTTTTTTTGAGACAGAGCCTCAAGCTGTCCTCCTGGGTAGAGAGCCACGGCATCACAGCTCACAGCAACCTCCAATTCCTGGGCTCAAGAAAGTCTCTTGCCTCTGCCTCCCAAGAAGCTGGGACTATAGGTATCCACCACAATGCCCAGCCATTTTTTGGTTGCAGCTGTCATTGTTGTTTGGCGGGGCCAGGCTGGATTCGAACCCGCCAGCTCAGGTGTACGTAGCTGGCACCTTAGCCCGTTGAGCCACAGGCACCGAGCCCTTCATCCCTTTTCTTATTCTTCCGTTCTCTAGTAACTTCATTCAACTCTCTGCCTCTGTGAGATCCACTATTTTAGCTCCCACATATGAGTGAGAATATGCAATATGTATCTTTCTGTGACTGGCCAATTTCACTTAATGTAATGACCCCCACATCTTTACATTAAGAAAGAATCAGAATGTAAAGAAAGAATCTTAATGTAAAGATATGGGGTTCATTACATTAAGTAGTGATAACCTGTTATCATTTCTTTATGGATGAATCATATTCCACTGGGTACATATACCGCATTTTCTTTATCCATTCATCCTCTGATGGACACTCAGGTTGATTCTGTATCTTGACTATTGTAAGTAGTACTACAATAAACATGGACATTCACATAGCTCTTCAATATGTAGTATATCCATTTCCTTATTTCTGGATATAAATGCAGCAGCAAATCTATTTTTATGTTTTTTTTTTGTTGTTTGTTTTTTGAGACAGAGCCTCACTGTGTTGCCCTTGGTAGAGTGCTATGGTGTCACAGCTCACAGCTACCTCAAACTCTTAGGCTTATCCAATTCTCTTGCCTCAGGCTTCCAAGTAACTGGGACTACAGGTACGAACCACAACACTTGACTATTTTTTGTTTTTTGTACTTGTCATTGTTGTTTAGCAGGCCCAGGCACCCTAACCACTGAGCTATGGGTGCCCAGCCACTTTTTTTTTTTTTTTTTGAGACAGAGTCTTAGTATATTGCTGTCTGTAGAATGTGGTAGCATCACAGCTCACAGCAACCTCAAACTCTTGGGCTTAAGACACTCTTTTGCCTCAGCCTCCCAAGTAGCTGGGACTACAGGCACCTGCCACATGCCCAGCTATATATTTTGTTGTTGTTGTTGTTGTGATTATTGTTCAGCAGGCCTGGGCGGGTTCTAACCCTCCAGTCTCAGAGCATGTGGTTGGCGCCCTAACCACTTAGCTATGGGCGTTGAGCCACTATTTTTAGTTTTTTAAGGAACCATTATACTGTTTTCCATAGTGGCTGCACTAATTTACATTACCACCAGCAGTGTACCAGCATTCCCTTTTCTCTACTTATCTGTGCCTGTTATTTTTTGTCTTTTGATAATGGCCATTTTAGCTGGAGTGAGATGATACTTCATTATGATTTTGATTTGCATTTTTTTGGTGATTAGTGATGTTGAGCATTTTTCATATGTCTGTTGGTCATTCATATGTTTTCTTTTGAGAAAAATTTATTCATGTCTTTTGCCCATTTTTAAATTTATTATTAATTTCTTTTGTGATTAAGTTGTTTGAATTCCTTATACATATATGCTGGTTATTAATCTCCAGTTGGGTGGATAGCTTGCAAATACCATTCTGTAGGTTGTTTCTTTATGCTGTTGATTGTTTCATTTGCTGAGCAGAAGCTTTTTTAGCTTGATATAATCTCCTTTGTCTATTTTTGCTTTTGTTGCCTGTGCTTTTGAGGTCTTGACCAAAAACATCTTTGCCCAGACCAATGGCCTGATGTGTTTCTCCAATGCTTTCTTCTAGTAGTTTCATAGTTTCAGGTCTTACATTTACATCTTTAATCTATTTTGATTTTATTTTTGTGTATGGTAAGAGATAGGGTCTAAATTTATTTTTTCTCTCTCTTTTTATATGGATATCCAATCTTTTCAGCATCATTTATTGAAGACACTGTCCTTTTTCTACTGAATGTTTTTGGTACCTTTGTTGAAAATAAATTTGCTATAAATATGTAAATTTATTTCTGTTTATTTATTTTGTTTATTTCTGTAAATTTATTTTGTTCCAGTAGCCCATTTTTATTCTAGTAAAATGCTATTCTGGTTACTACAGTTTTGTGGGATATTTTGAAGTTGGTGTGGTGGCTCAAGCTTTGTTCTTTTGTTCAGGATTTCTTTGGCTCTTCAGAGTTTTTTTGATTCTTTATGAACTTTAGGATTTTTTTTCTATTTCTGTGAAGAATGTCATTGATACATTGATAGAGATTTTATCCAATCTGTAGGTTGCTTTTAGTAGTATTGTTATTTTCAAAATATTCCAATTCATGAAAAGGGGGTGTCTTTCTAATTTTTTGTGACTTCTTCAATTTCTTTCATCAGTATTTTATAGTTTTCTTTGTAAAAATCTTTCACTTCCTTGGTTAAATTTATTCCTAGGCATTTTAGTCTTTTGTGGCTAATATAATCAATGGAAGCTTCCTTTCTTAACTTCTTTTTCTACGAGTCTGTTCTTGGTGTATAGAAATTCAATTGATTTTTTGTACGTTAGTTTTGTATCCTTCAAATTTACTGAGTTTGGTAATCAGTTCTAACAGGTTTTTTGGTGCAGTTTTAAGGAGTTTTCTATGTATAAGATCATGTCATCTGCAAACTGGGACAATTCAGCCTTCTTATCAAATTGGATATTCTTTTCTTTTTCTTGCCTAATTGCTCTGGCTAGGACTTCCAGTACAATGATGAATAAGGGTGATGGCAGTGGGCATCTTCATATTGTTCCAGTTCTTAGAGTATAAGCTTTCATCTTTTCCTCATTCAGTATTATGTTAGATGTGAGTTTGTCATGTATGGTCTTTGCTGTGGGGAGGTGTTCTTATTTTATAATTAGTTTGTTGAGGATTTTTTATTATAAATGATAGTGAATGTTATCAAATTCCTCTTCTGAATGTATTGAGATTATCATACAGTTTTTGTTCTTCATTCAGTTGATGTAATGTATCACAATTATTGGTTTGCATATGTTAAAACCATCCTTGCATTCCTGGGATAAATCTTTTTTTTTTTTGAGACAGAGCCTCAAGCTGTCACCTTGGATAGAGTGCTGTGGCATCACAGCTCACAGCAACCTCCAATTCCTGGGCTCAAGCGAGTCTCCTGTCTCCACTTCCCAAGTAGCTGGGTCTAAGGCGCCCGCCACAAGGCCGGCCATTTTTTTGTTACAGCCGTCATTGTTGTTTGGCGGACCCAGGCTGGATTTGAACATGCCAGCTCAGGTGTACATGGCTGGCGCCTTAGCCTATTAAGCCATAGGCACTGAGCCCTTGGGATAAATCTTATTTGATAATGGTAAATGATCTTTTTTTTTTTTTTAGACTTTCCATTTTAATGAACAATCAGAATAAATCCTGATTAAGTAAGTTTACAATTAACAATTAAATATTTAGAGATAGTTAATGTACTAAGTTGTACAAACATTACAAATATTTAACAGCATTGGTTAGCAGTAAGGGAATGTCAACTGCCCAATAGATGTAAACGGTGACTAAACAGGACCTTAAACAGAGAATATCTAGTTGTCAGTCTCCTCCCTGGACATTAATAACTTCATTCTGACGGGCGAATAGGCTACTTTTCTTGACACTCAAAAGGTTTAGTTTTCTGTCAGACTAGTGAAGAACCTCAGGACACAGCTGAGAATGTACCCTGAGGAGACAGGGTAAGCAGACACTCAGGCAGCTGGGCCACCCTGGTCCTAGTCTCTCCAGCGGTGTCCACACTGAGCATTGCAGCACTTGTAGAAGGTGGTCATTGGCTCATCTGCAGAGCGGGTCTGAAGCTACATGAAGTAAGCACGAGGATGTTCACATTTGGGACACAGCTCTGCAGTAGAGTCAACATTCTCCCAGGCAGCTGCTCCTCCAAGTACATCATCCACTTCTTTCAGCTTTGGATACTTCCGATTTGTCACCTCTAAGAAACTTGATAACCCAAGATGAAAGAAACGAACACAACTGAAGCCAACCAATACCCTTTAGTTGAATATCCTAGTCACTCCAGGCAGAAAGCTTTCAAAGCAGGTCACACTTAGTTTACTTCCTGAGACCTATCAGATGTCCCTAAAACTTCAGAGTTACTTAAGAGTTCACTCTTCCCGTAGTTTTAGACTCTAAACTCCCGAAAGAGCCAAGAGAGGCCGACTCTGGGCTGGTGCTGTCTGATGACGTGTGAAACCTGCAAGAGGCACCCGCAGCCCTGAGCCGGTAAATGATCTTTTTAATGTGCTGTGAGATTTTGTTTGCCAGTATTTTGCTGAGTTTTTTTTGCATCTCTGCTCATCAGCACTATAGTTATATACATAGTTTTCTATATAAATATAGGGGATATTTCGGCAGTATCAATTATAATGTCTCCTTTTTAGGTTCTGATTTTATTTATTTGGGTATTTTTTTCCAGGTTAGTCTAGCTATTTATCAGTTTTGTTTATCTTTTCAAAAAATCAACTTTTCATTTCATTAATCTTTTTTTTTTTAGTTTCAATTTTGTTTATTTCTGGTCTATCTTTATTATTTATTTTCTTTTATAAATTTTGGGATTGTTCCTCCTTTTTTAGTTCCTTGAGATTCATCATTAGGTCATTTGTTGGTAGTCTTTTTATAATACTTTTTTTAACCTGGGTGTTTATTGCTACAGCAATTCCTTTCTAATACTACTTTTACTGTAGGTTTGGTATGTTGTGTTCTATTTTTATTTGTTTCAAGAACCTCACTAATTTCCCTTTTAATTTCCTCATTGACTCATTGGTTGTTCAGTAGCTTGCTGTTTAATTTCTAGGTATTTTTCCTGTTTAATTTCAGTGTATTTGTAATAATTCATAGAAGGTATCAAGAAATAATAACAAATTAAGAAGAATAATCTCTTATTATTGATTTCTAGTTTCATTTCATTGTAATCAGAAAGAAATATGATATAATTTAATTAAAAAAAATTTGTTCATATTTGTTTTGAGGCCCAACATATGGTCTCTCCTGAAGAATGTTCCATGTGCTGATGAAAAGAATGTTTATTCTGCAACTGTTGGATGAAAAGTTCAATAAGTGTCTGTCTGTTAGGTCCATTAGGTCTAAAGTGCAGTTTAAATCTAATGTTTCTTTGCAGATTTTCTGTCTAAAAGATCTATCTAATTCTGAGAGTGAGAGTGTTGAAGTCCCTAGTTACTATTTTATTGGAGTCTATCTTTCCCTTTAGATCTAATAATAGCTGCTTTATACATCTGAGTGCTACGATGTTGGATGCATCTGTTTACATGCTTATGTATGCATGGATATGTGTTTTCAAGACATCCTCTTACTGAATCAAACTTTGTCTTTAAACTTCTTTGTCTCTTTTACCATTTTAAAACTTAAAGCCTATTTTATCTGATGTTAAGTATGTGTACTTTCCTTCAGTTTTTGTTTCTATTTGTGTCTTCATAGGTAAAGTGAGTTGTAGGCAGCGTCTAATGAGATGATTTTTAAAAATTCATTCAACCAGTCTATATTGTTTAAGTGGGAAATTTAATATATTTACATTCAAGGTTATTACTGATAAGGGAGGACTTACTCCTGTTATTTTGTTCATTGTGTTCTAGTTGTCTTGTATTAAGTTATTAAGTATAAATATCTAATTTTCTTAATTACTGTTTGACAGTTGTTACCTCTGACATTTCACTTGTACACTTCTTATTTTATTTTTATTTTGAATTTTATCCTCATTATTTCAAACACATATTTTTGTTTGTGATTATCTTTCAAATTTTTAGAACAATTTTTTTTTTTTGTAGAGACAGAGTCTCACTTTATCGCCCTGGGTAGAGTGCCGTGGCGTCACACTGCTCACAGCCACCTCCAGCTCTTGGGCTTAAGCGATTCTCTTGCCTCAGCCTCCCAAGTAGCTGGGACTACAGGCGCCCGCCACAGCACCTGGCTATTTTTTTGTTTTGCAGTTCAGCTGAGGCCGGGCTTGAACCCGCCACCTTTGGTATATGGGGCCGGCGCCCTGCTCGCTGAGCCACAGGAGCCGCCCCTGTTTCTGTTTCTTGAGGAGGCAGATATGGTGGCCAGAGGACAGCAAAGGGGCCGCTAATGTGCTTCATGTGGACGAGAACCTTCCGCACAGCCCGGGGAGGTGGGCAGTGGGTGGGCAATGGGCAGGAAGTGGCCACCGTGAAGGAGCGGGGCCCTCAGGGTTACAGTGGCAGGCGGAATGGGGAGCTCAGTGCGTGCTGGTCACCTTCGTCTTTATTCAGGGCGGCCATGAGAGGGAGGTTCTGTCATTGTTCCTCATGGTTGAAATAGCCGAGGCTAAGAACAATCACAGCTCAGCCATCACATCGCAGAGCTAGTAGGTGACAGGGCTGGGATCCTGCCCAGTCACTGTCCTGGAGCCTGGGCTCTTTCTTCTACCCAGCTGCCCCTTGCCCATGCCACTTCATCCCTGGCCATTCAGGACCACCAAACACCAGGTCACACCCCCTTGTCCAGGGCTTGGCCTTGGGCAGGGTAAGGCTGGTCTGATGGGCCAACTCTTGTATTGTTTCTTGGAGAGGGTGCTTTAGGAACTGCTGCTCCCCTAGTTTCCAGCCCTCTCAAGCCCTAAGAGCCCTGCCATCAGCGTCTCCACCCTCCCCCGCCCCCGGAGCTCACCCACCATAATAAACCGCCACAAGCCTCTGCTCGTCTGGTCTTGGAGTCGGAGTGAGCTCAAGACACCTCTGTGTCACCCCCCTGACACACACACCTGGGCAGATCCACCTGGCTAGATAGAATCCACCTTGTGCTTTGCTTACATGGCCAGGAGACAGGAGCGAGCAGGATCAAGTTCACATTTGGAAGGAGCCATGTGCTGAGACAGAGTCCCCTTGGGCAGGGACAGGTGATGCTGGGCAACATTCCTGCCTTGGCTTCAGAGATCTGGGCATCCTTGGATGGAGTCTCATTCAGAAAAACCCAGGTCGCCGTGTGCATGCAGGCTATCTGGAGAAGTCTCTTCATTAAACCCATCCTGCTAGCTTTTTCTAAGGGTGCTGGTTTCTCTTCCTCTGCCTTCAGGGTTCTGCCACTTTTTAATCCAGGGAAGGATTAAATAGCCAGTGTTGACAAGCCCCTCAGGATGGGAAAGGTAGCTAAGGAGAGCTGCTCAAAACAAATGCTGGGCTGAGGCTGGGCAGATTGAAAGGTAATGGTGTCCTGGGGGACAGGGGGAAGTTCGGTGGCGTTAGGGCCAGAACGCCAGGCTGCTTTCTGTTGTTCCAAGACTCTGACAAGTAAGGCCAACCAGATTGAGAAGATGGGCTTTCTGGACCATACCTAAGAGACTGGCACAAGGAAAAGGACAGAGAGGAAGCAAAGTGAACCCCCAGCCCGTGAGCAACTTGTCTGCTGGAGACACAGGTACCTGTAGAGGCTGGGCTGTCCCTTCCAGATGGTCCTGTCTCCAGTTCTCAGGAGTCGGCCTGGGAGCAAGCTGGGGGCTGGGGCAGCTTGCCCCAAGGAAGCTGGCTCAATAAATGAATTCCATGAATTTGCCATGAATTGGTGGGATGAGAAGGGGAGGAGACTGCACCAGATTGGCATCTGTGGTTTGCTCGGTGAGTCCTTCCTGTTTACCCTTTTTTTAGACAGAGTCTCACTTTGTTGCCCTCCGTAGAGTGCAATGGCATCATAGCTCACAGCAACCTCAGACTCTTGGGTTGAAGCGATTCTCTTGCCTCAGCCTCCCGAGTAGCTGGGACTACAGGCGCCCACCACCATGACTGGCTAGTTTTTCTATTTTTAGTAGAGACAGGTTTTGCTCTTGCTCAGGCTAGTGTTGAACTCGTGTGCTCAGGAGAGCCACCTGCCTTGGCCTCCCGGGGAGCTGAGATCACAGGTGTGAACCACCACGCCGGCCTGTTTGCGCTCTGACTGTGACCCCTGTTCTCCCAAGCTCTGCCGCAGGAGGTCCACCAAGTCATCGCTGCCCTGCCTGTGCCCTTGCTCCTCTTCTAATTTGCTTTTCACAACATTAGCATCGTTTCCCTTGTCAGGATCAGAACTCCTGTGTGCTCGTAATTTGACACTTGCTGAAGAACCCAACCTCTGTGAATCCAGCTGTCTTTTTCCAAGTGTACCCAAGCCTTGGGGCTTCCAGGAGTAGAATGTGGCCTTCAGAAGTCTTTAGACTCCCAACCGACAGCCAGGAGAAGCCTGTCCTCCTCCCAGCCATGGCTGTGCAATTGGCTTGGTCAAACAATTAATAACACACTTCCCTTTATTCTGGAAATTTATTCTATGAGCACTGTCCTCCTTAAAAATTTGTTCTGGGAAGTTTACAGCACTTAAAGAATTTAAAACAAGTTGCACATGCTTTTTCTAATGTATCCAAAAAATCAAAATTTGACTTCAGTGTCCCAAACCTTCTCTTCTCACATTCTTTCCAGTATTAGTATCTGGCATCCCAGGTGCCCAGACCCCTACCTGGACATGACCTTGTGGTTGGTGTCCTCTTAGGCTCTTACTCTCCAAACCCTATCAGTGCCACATTCCTATTAAACCCCAAGGAGCAGCAGGAATGATGCCTTTAAGACCCACATCGGACTCACCCTTCTCATGCTCAGAGCCCACTGATGGCTTCCTCTGGCAAATGGAATAAAACATCACGTGCTCCCCCAATGAAGAGCCTTGTTGTACTCTGGCCACTCTGTGGCCTCACCTTGGACCCCTACCTGTCCATTCACTGCTGTCCAGTAACATTGGCTTCTTGCTATTCCTTGAATGACCCACTAGGCTGTCCTTGCATTGGACCCTGTGTTCCGTTTTCTCTGCGCTGACGGTTGTCCCCAGCTCTTTGAGTGACTGGCTCCCAAGACTCATGAAGGTGAGCTAGTCAAAGTCCCCCTGACCCCACCAAAGGTGAATGTCCCTCTCTGTCCCAATTCAAGGTGTGTCTCTCTCAGAACCTTTGAGCCACTTTCCTTTTCTTCCTTGGGCTTGTCACCATGGGACATTTTATTTGAGGCACGTTTTCACTCAGTCACCCTGAGTGAAAGTGCACAGCAACCTCAAACTCTAGGGCTTAAGCAATCCTTTTGCATCAGCCTCCGGAGTAGCTGGACTACAGACCTGTGCCACCTCTCCTGGATAATTTTTCTATTTTTAGTAGAGAGGAGGTCTAACTTTTGTTCAGGCTGGTCTCAAACTCCTGAGCTCAAGCAATCCACCCCCCTCGGACTCCCAAAGTGCTGGGATTACAGGGGGTAGGCTAGGATTACAGGAGTGAGCCACTGCCCAGTCTAGGGCATAGGATTTTTGTAACTATTGTTTATTGACTTGGCTCCCCAGGAGAAGGTCGTATGATTTGACTAGTATAATGTGCATTTTTTGCCTTAACTTTTGAGGGAAAAATCAGGAAGCGTATTATATGTGGATCATGACTTGGGGGCTACTGTGCCCTCCTGCTGGAGCTACTGGATGCAGGGGCTTCCAGTCCAGGAGGATCTGGGGTCTAGTGAGAGTGGGCCAGAATGCCTCCGCTGAGTCCTGTGATCAGGGGACAGGGCAGTGGCCTTGCCACACAGAGGGGACTGGGAAGTAGCCAGGGAAACACCGGGCTACCTGTGGGCCTCGTGGTCTCAGAAGCTTTTTGCCTCACTGGCCACACGCGTGACCATTTCAGGCACGGTCCCTTGCCATGGTGGGGAGGGCAGAGCTCCTGGGAGAGGAGAGAGGCATCCTGCACATAGTGGGCAGCTGCGGAGGGCAGTGCCATCTGCACGTTTACCAGGGAAGCGTTAGCCCTCTCCAGCTGTGTCTCTCCCAGCTGAGAGCTGGACACTTTCTTGGGGGCATTTTCCTGAAAGTTTGGGCCAAAGATGTTTGTGCATTGTACACCGGAGCATATTATACACAGCAAAATACAGGATAGTCTGTTTGGGTTACTGCTCTATTTCCCCTGCACAGCGCTGGGCATACACAAATAGAGTCATCAAACAGATGAAAACATACAATTGCAGAGAAAGGGCAGCCTCGACAGCTGTGCCAGGGCCATGTGCAGGCAATTTGTGAGGCTTAGCTCATTGGACTTCCATAATGACCTTGGGGTGGGGGGTGGGCACGCATACTTCCAATTTACAAATAAGGAATCTAAGGCTCAAAAAATCCCAGGGAGACCACACAGCTAGCCATGGGCATACGACAGTTTTGATCAGTTTTGATGCCAAGTCTGCCTGTAGCCTGACCGCAGGTGTCACCTCCTGCTCCCGGTGCTCACTGGTTGGCATGACTGCAGCCTGGCTCTGATGGATCTCTGCCTGAGTGCCCTGGTCATTACCTTCATCCCACAGTTTGCTCTTTTATGAGAAGTGACTCTCTTTCATTCCTTAGCCTGTTCTCTCCTGTCTTCTAGCTTACAAATTCTGATTTGCCAACCAGGACTCCAGGAGACTGGGGTGCAGCAGTGAGCCAGGGACGGGAGAGGCTCTCACCTCCATGGGAGTGCAATTACCTGTGGGCCGCCTGGCCTTCCTGGAGCTGGCAGTGCCTGCCCTGAACACAGGGCCACTGCTTGGGAGTCTTTGAGCTCAAGACTCTGTGTTTCTTATTGAGGGTAAGTTGCAAATGTCCACGTTCATGAAAGCAACTAGTGGCCTGGTACCCAGAAAAGAAATGCAGCCTGTTAAATTTAGGGTCCTGAAAACATTCCAAACCAAGACTATTTTGTGGCAAGTGCCATCTAGTCTTTTCATCTGATGGCAAATGACTTTTTTCTTTTTCTTCTCTGTGCCCTGGCTTCTCAGTAAAGTTGTTAATCTCCCAGTAGCCAAGTGCGAAAGGCCCCGCTTCTCTGGAGTTATTAATTCCACCCCACTTACTGAGGAGGGTGAGGGGCCTCTCAGTACTGACAGTTCTGCCACTGGGTGAGATGTGTGGGTGTATTTTGTCCTTTCCAGCCAGGTCCTTCCTCCCAAACTGGACTCCTGTGTTCATCTCTTTAAGATAGGGTTTTAGAAAGTTCTCCCTTCTTATTTTTTGTTGTCCTGTTCTGCCCGGGGTTAGTATAAGTGCTCACACTATGGATTCCTCCCCTTTCTAGCCTTTTGTTTACCTCCCTCCCATGCTTCCAGGGGCCGGGTGGCCCTCTTCTCTCCCTACCTACCTAATCACTCTTGCTTTGGGAAAATACCCCACCACCAACCCTGGGTAAGTACTAGGTGTGTTCCAGACCCTTTGCTGGGTAATTCACAGATGTTGATGAATCCCAACATCTCCAAACAACCCTATGGGATGGCCCCCCTTATTTTCCAGAGAACAGAATAGCGGCTCAGAGAGGTTAAGTGAGTTGCCTGAGGTCACACAGCTGGGAAAGAGACCCGGATGCCACCGGTTTAACTGTGCTGCTATTCTACCTCATGACATTTAGTGCCAGTGTAGAGACTTCAGGGCAAAACAGATGTAGGTGTGCATTTTGGCTTGATCCTTGGTAAGGAACTGTAGGCAAGTCAATTCATCTCACTGCACCAGTTTCATCTGTAAAATGGGCCTGAATTCATTTCTGTCTCACTAGATAGTTTTTAGGGATGAAGTGTGATCACAGCCAGCAGAGGACAGTGGCTCCCTCTGTAGTGCTATTACTCCGTCCCCAGGCCGGTGGTGGCAGCTGAGGTGCAGTCATCTGGATCTCTGGCCAGCCCACCCCACCATGTGGTCACCTATCCCCAAGACTGTGTTCCAGTGTTACCAGAACAAGAGCCCCTGGACCTATCAAGCTCCAAGGAGGACAGCTCACCAAGAGGAGAAAAGGGATTTTACAGAAGCAAGGGACTGTGGCTGTGACGGGCGGCATCTTCCACATGCATCCACACACTTGCACACACACGCAAATGTACACACCACTGTGGGGGCGCATGCACCCCAAAGTCAACCCTCAAGGGAACCAAAGTCTGTTCAGAAAACAAACTCCAACATGGTGTCTAAAAGAAAGTAACAAAACAAAAATCCCCAAACTTTACTTGCATTTAGCCGTTAATAAATAATTTACAGTATGTACACGCGGTGACACTCCACACAGGTCGCAGACACATGGACACAGTGAGGGGTCCCCACTTCCAAGCAGAACGTGATCAAACACAACCAAAATAAAGTGCTTCACTTCTCACTTCCAACATAGGGACCATCTAAAAACCAAGAGGGAGAGGCTGGGACCTGTGTGGTCTGGCAGGGGGAGCAGGGCCTCGTGGAGGGAGGGGGAGACATGTGCAGCAGCCCCCTGGCCAGTGTATGAGAGGTCCCTGGGGAACAGCAGAGGGGCTGCCGCGGATGCTGACGGGTGGGGGTAGTGTGGGGCTGCTGGTAGGACCGCCCTGGAGCACCTGTGGGAGTACAGCCCGTCCCTGGGGTCTCTGGAACAGCAGCAGAGGCAGGACTGTTCTGGGCTCCCTGGTCAGGCACCCTGGGTGGACGAGGAGGAAGCCAGGGCCCCCCGGCGGCAAATCTCTCCCGGCTGTGGCCACTGGGTTTAAGGAAGGGACTAGGAAGAGAGGGTGCTGCCAGGGGTGCCTGGGGTTGACAGGCCTTCTAAGACCCTGCTCCCCTCTGGGAATCCAGGCATAAGTGGGCAGCATGGGTAGGTGGAAAGGCAGAGGATAAGGGCAGGCCAGCTGGCCCTATCCATTGGGTCTGCTGCCCACACCCTGGGGTCTGGGCTCCCCTGCCCAGGACCTCTCTGCTCTGAGACCTTTAGAACCAAGCACTCTGACTTTCTAGGTGCAGCAGGGAAAGGGGTGGGGTGCAGAGCCAGAGAAGGGCACCCAGCAAGTGCCTGGAAACCCATAAACCAAGGGCTGAACTCATGCCCACGGGGGTATGTGGGGGAGGTGCCAAGACACAACCTATTGGCCAAAATGTTATCAATTTGCTAAAGAGCCAGGCAGTGCCCTGGCTGTGTCCTAGCCCTACCCTTAAGGAGGCCCCGTCTAGGGACGGCCTCAGTGATGCCTCAGCCCCACTCATCTGGTGGCCCAGCCGGGGCATCCTGCTGGATTTGTGTGTGCGAGTGTGCTCATGAGAGTGTGTGTGTGTGCGTACGTGTGGCGGGCACAAGTGGCCCCACGAGTCAGTGAGCAGCGGTCAGCCGGGCCTGTCTCAGTGCATTGCAAGGGCATGGGAGGAGCTGACTCTGACGGTTCCCAGTGTCTCTCTGGGGCATGGGGGCTTCAGCCTGAGGGGCTGTTTTGCACATTCACACTGTGGGGGACGGGGCGAGGGGAGCTGCTCTCCCTCTCACACAGCTCTACTGTCACAGACATCACAGCACCAGTCACCACAACTTTGTCACGTGCACTAGGGAGGGGGAGGACCCGTGCCCCAGCCCACTCTGAGGGGACTGTCCCTCCGGCTGCTCCTGGGCACTGCAGAGGCCATGGGGCCACAGAGGATGTGCCAGGCAATCTGCACCCTGTTAGCATCCCCAAAGAGAGCCAAAGGTCGGGTGCCCCCCACCCCTGAAGGCTGGGACTGAGCTCACGCCTCCTGTGCACCCTATGCCAGCTCCTACCAGAGCACAGGGAGCAGGGCGAGGAGTGGCACCAGGGTGCCCAGGAGGGGCCGGGGGGCTTGGGACAGCCCTGCAGCGGCCACCCCCCCTGGGAGCTCCCGAGTCCTTCCATATAGATGCAGTTTGTCCTTGTTGGAATGCAGCATCTTGACATCCTCCAAGGCGTAGTAGGCAGCCAGCGTGAAGTTCACGTCGCCCGTGGTGAGGAGGTCGAAGACGCAGGCCTGGTAGTACAGGTCCTCCACAGGCAGCTTCTCCTTGCACTTGGCCACGGCCGTCTCATACGGGAAGGTCTCTGGGGCCGTGGGTGAGGGGCTGGCTGCTGCTGGCCTGTGGATGCCGGGGCCCTCCGTGTTGGTGTGGAAGACCTGGAAGTCGATCTGCTGGTTGAGGGGACAGCCCCTCAGGCAGAGGTAGAGTCCCTGGCTGTCCCGGTCCTCCACGGCATTGACCACCTCCTCGGGCATGCGGACCGCGAAGGTCAGGTAGCGGCCCACCTGGCGCACCACAATGGTGGTGCCAATGTACTTGGCCTGGATCTCCACATGCTGGCCTGACACCTTCTCAGTGATCTTCAGGCTGTTGGCCCCGTGCTTATCCCCACCGTTCTTAGAGCCATCGGCGAAGGCGGCTGGGAGTTCGTCCATCTCGGCCTGGTACACCTTCTGGTCCACGCACTCCTGGAAGTTCTTGAAGATGATGGTGAGCTGCCGGGGGAGGGGGCGGGAGAGTGGGTTAGGCACAGGTGGGGAAGACCCAGACTCACGCTTAAGATGCTCTGGACTCAGAGGGCCACGAAGGAGCCTCTAGGACTCCCCAGAGGCCCCTTCCCCATGCTGCTCAGCTCACTTTCGCCTACACTGTTACGCACTTAATATTTCTCTTTAAAACACATTGCCCTTTTTACTTAGAAAATTTCTTAGGAAAACTTTAGATTACTACCCTAAGAAGAAAACCAACTCATTTACTACATAGGGGGACGGATTATAAAAATAAAAGCATAAATAATTAAGTCAACTGTGTAGGTTTAATCATGGCCCTCAAAGATTCACGTATCAGGGCCGAATACCCGTAACCTGTGACTTTCCCCTTAAATGGTAAAGGGACTTTGCAGATGTGATTAGGTTTAGATTACAGAGATGAAGAAACTGTCCTGGACTATTTGGGTAGGTCATAAATGGAATCAAAGTGCCTCTCCTTTTGGAGGAAAGGGAGATTTGACTACAAGGACAGAGGAGACAGAAATGGGACCACAAAGATAGAGACTGCGATGATGTCGCTGCAAACCAAGGGATTGCAATTAGCAGCTGGCAATTAGCAGCAGGTGGAACAGGCAGTGAATGGATTCTCCCTTGGAACTAAGCACTGCTGGTATCTTGATTTTTAGCTCTGAGATTCAATTTTGACTTTTGGCTTCCAGAATAAGAGAAGTGGAAGGAGAAGCTGCCTGTGGAGGGCCTATACTACCAGGCCCCAAATTTCTGTTGCTTTACACCACTTGGTTTAGGGTCATTACAGCAGCAACAGCAAACTAGTACAGTCTGCATGAACTACAGCTCCTGAAAAAGGACCATGAGCAAGTGGCTGAACATGACAGCAAGTGGAATGGAGGAGAATGATGGTCAAACAAAGAATGAGTGGGCAAAACCAATGCCAGCAGGCAGAGGCCAGTGGCAGAGGTCCCATGGCTGCCGGAAGGGGACACCAAGCTGGGGCTCAGAGGAGGGCAGCAGGAAGAAGTGGGAAAGGAGGAGGGTGCTGGTCGCCACAAAGGAGATGGAGGCTCCTGGCTGAATGAACAGCCGTGGCCAGGGCCGGAGCAGGGAGGTTTGTTTCCGCTGTAGCAGCAGACAGCTGGGCCTGCAATTACTGATTCTCCTTGAGAAGCACTGACACAGGTGTGCCAGCTGTACCTGGTGGGCCAGGCACTGCATTTATTACCTCCAGGCTCGTGTGGCACTGCAAGGATGGTTGACAATACTCCCAATTTTATAGACCCAGAAATGTAGGTTCAGAGAAGGGCAGTGACTTAGATTCCAGAAGGTAGAATTAAACTCTGGAGTTCTAGACTCTGGGTTCGTTTCGCTACACGGCCACCCAGAGAGGGAGACCTGGAAGAAGGACCCCAGACAAAGCAGCCAGGGGAGCGAGAGTGTTCCCTTGCTGTCTGTCTTAGGTAAGGTATCTGGCTGCTCTTTCTTCCATAACCCTAAATAGGATACAGGGGCTGGAGAGATGAGCGGAACTGGGAGGTAAACAACACTCCTGCCTCCATGCCTCTCCCAGGTGCCAGCTGCTTTGCTGTGAGGACCTCTGGGTGCCTCTAAGGCCACTGCCTCTAGACCAAGGGGAGCTGAAACCTGGCTGCCCAGGCTGATGCCAAGGGGGGAGGCAGGGTGATGGGGGAAAGGTGGTACTTGGGCCTTTTGAGACCCCATGCTATAACCTCACAGGCCAGGCCACCATTTCCTCTCATCCCACGCTTCCGGAGGTTACAGCTCACCCCTCCCCACTGGAAGAGGAAGGTCTGCGAGTTGAAGGAGTCCGTTGAAGGGCAGAGGGCAGCTGCCAAATGTATGGCCATTCTCTGCCTGGGCCCGCTAGGGAGACATGGCAGGTGGAAGGGCATGACCCAGCAGGCTGGGCTGTCGGGGAAGAAGACAACGCTGCAAAGCAGTGGGGGAACAAACGTCTGGGCTAACAGCAAGGATGTGACAAGGATACAAATGCTTGCTGGGGGAGGGAAGGCAGAAGCGCTGTGGAAGGAGCTCGGCCCTAGCAGGAGAGGCACAGAAAGGCCTTGGGTGGGGTCAAGACAGGTTGCAGGTACAGCAGTGTCTGGCTGTAATTCCAGGGTGGCTGGGGGCACAGCTGGCCGGATTCCTTTCCTCCGGCTGAAGATGATGCAGAGAGTAGGGGTGGGTGCTAAGAGGAGACTCCTGAGGACTGGAGATGGGGCTCAAAAGCCAAAGAACATTCTAGGTTGAGCAAACCAGTGGGGTGTTGGGAGCCAGCTAGAGGTGGCCACTATCTGTCATCCCTTGCTGCTTTGAGTATAAAGATTAGGGGTGACCAGGTGGGGAGTGCTGGTAGCCACAGGCACCTGGGGTCTCCAGGGGAAGAGAGAAGACCCTGGGCCAGGGTTTCCAAGGAAGAAAAATCCCTCTTTACCTGCTACTCAGGAAGGCAAGGCTGAGGGGACTCAGAGATGTCACTCTCGGTCTCAGGGAGCCAGGGAGGGCACTTTCTGCTGTCCCAGGGGCTGGGGTGCAGAAGCCAGGGGTGCAGACGCCCTGCAGGGCGCCACACTAGAGAACCCCACACGCACAGTTCCTAAGCAGTGGACTCGAATTTTCCCTGTCTCCCTCCCTGGAGGTCCCAGCTTGGAATGTCACAGGTGGCTGCGTGGAACCCTAGATCTTGAACCTTACAAAATCACCGCTCCTCTGCCATCCCTGACCTGTGGAAATGGCAACTTCATAGGGTCCAATCTCCTGGTTCTCTGCATGCGCCAGGCTCGACAGCTCACCCGTGCGGCATGCAGGGGCTGAGGTGGGCCAGGCAGGGTGGTCTGGACCGTGGGTGGTCCTGCCATTGGTGAGGATAGGGGGGCACAGGATGAGGGATACAGTGTCCCTGACTGCCTGGTGTGCAGGGCCACACAGACACTGGGGTGGGAGGGCTGCTTTCCAAGTGCCATGTCTCCCTGGAACAGGAAAGGCTGGTTTTGCTCTGGCTGCCATCTCTCGCAGAGACAGCCTCCTGGAAGGCTGACAGGCTGCTCGACTCTTCTTGGCACCAGTGCCAGGGACGAAACCACAAGTAACAGCATGAAGGGGGCTGTCGAAAACCAGCGGCTGCTGCCAGCCCAGCCACAGGCGTGGCCGCCGCTCCTGCCTTCACTGCCCCCACCCCCTTCGGAAGGGGCCGCAGTCTTCTCCCCTGGCTGCACAGGGCATGGGGCCGAGCCCAGGCTTCCCCCACGACTACTCGTGGAGCACTGAGTAGGTGCCTGGCCTGGGGGCACATGAGGGAGGAGACCCTGTGCTCAGGAGGTCACATTCCAGAGGGGCCCCAGACCACGCCGCTGAATTACGCTGTGTGACACACTGCCAAGTGCTATGGGGAAGCTAACTTGTGGGGAAAGGATGAGGAAGGCACAGAACCCGCATTCCTCTCCTCCCTGGGCCTGTTTCTTCATCTGTAAAATGGGTTGACCAGCACAGTGGGGAGGGGCGTGCCATGACTGGGGAGCTGGCTGAACCGCTCACCGGGGCTGGTACACATTACATCTTCGTTGTCCACAAAGTCAGGGCGTGAGCTAACCCCGATGCTGCCAGTACCACTGGGGAGGCACCCTGTGTCAGGGCACAGGAGGATGCCTGGGTGTTTGTGGCCAGTCTCCTGCACACGGAGCTGCTGCCATGAGAAGGCAAAAAAGCTCACGGTGCAAGGTGGCAAGGTCGGGGAGGGGCCGGGCGAGCAGGTGGGCAGGGAGAGTCTGGCTGGCTGCGGGGAGGACAAGGGGAGTGGGTTCTAGTGAGTGAGAGTCCGGCAAGCCCTGAGGGCTCTGCAGGGGTGGGTGGTGGGCTGTCACAAAAGCCTAGAGCCTCCACCTTGGAGACAACAGGACCGTTGTTTGTATCTCCCCTAAGGCACTAGGCAGTGCCCTCCTCGCCTCTCCCACCTGGGGACTCCAGCTGAGCTTCAAGGGCCAGCAGGGTGGAAGGTTTCCCAGTGCTCTGGACACAGCCAGGGCCCCCAACGGCCCTCAGCACCCTGCACCCCAAGCATTCATGGCCAGCTCCCCTCTGCCAGCCTTGTTCTCTCCTTTAGCTTGGGGGCTGCGGGAAGGAGGGGATGACACCTAACTAAAAGGCTGGCACCCAAGATGTGTCTGGCAAATGTCTGCTGAATCAGTGAGTAAACTCAAATAACGGAGGCCCAGAAGACAGACAGGGAAGGCTGAGGGGACCTGAAACAAGCCACCCCGACGGGTCTCACCTGGGGACCACAAAGCCCCACATCTGGCCTGAGCTTTGAGGCTGATTTGGCCAGTGATACTGATGCTATCACGGTCTGATCCCGAGCAGAGCCTGGTTGAAGGGGCTATTTAGCACTCAGCCTGATGCTATCAAAGGCGGCCCTCAGTCCCAGTGGAAATGGCTGCTCTGGTGACATTGTGCTATACAGCCTCCCACCCTTCTGGAAACCTCTACACTGGGATGGGAAGGGGGGGTCCCCTGCTCAGCCAGTTCTGCTGTCCTTAGTCCCTAACAACGTGGATTAGAGCAGGCATTGGAAAAATGCGGGTTGAGAGAATGAACGAAACACAAGAATGAATGATCAACCTGTTTGGCTTATGGATGGCACCGCTGCAAATGTGGCCTCAGAGTGACACAGGCAAGAGCTGAGGGTGGTGTGCAGGGGTTGTGAGCCCAGGCACACTCTCCCAGCCTGCAGGCCCACCCTGTCACCCCAGGCTGTGAGGCAGCAGCCCAAATATTGTCACATTCAGTGTTTATACCATCCTGGGTCAGGAGGAACAGCTGCCTGAGGTCCATGGCCCTCTTACCTCCCTGTACACCCCTATGCCCTGTGTACCCCTCGGGAGCCTGTAGGATGAGACAGAGAGGCCAGACACTGCCTGACAGGCAACCCCAACATGCTCTTCCGAGGAAAAGCCCTGCTGGGGCAATGGTGGGCTGGGCACTGCAGAGGGCAGAAGCATCCCCATTGCTGGACTTTGATTAATACCAGCCCCTATTTCAGCCAAGGTCTTGCTCTCTGACTGAGTCACGGAACCCTCCCTGAAAATGAGTAGGGGGAAGGAGAATCTAGGGTGGGTAGATGGGAGTGTCCCCTTGGTAGGGCAACTGGCTGTGTACATATACATGTGGCTGCCTCTGGCTGTGGCTCTGGGAGCTTCCTATTGCCCAGATGCTGAGGCCTCCTTGGGTCAGAAAATGAGTGGCCCTTAGTGGCTTGTGGAGCAGTTAGAATATGCCAAGTTCGGGAGCCACCTGGGTCCAAGTCAAATCCTTGGTTGGTATCTCCACTGACTGGATTTTGGGTTGGGATGTCACTCTACCCCATGGAGTCTCAGGCTCCCAATCTGTGAAATGGAGCTATGCCAACTTGGTGGTGCTGGCCCAAGGAAGGAGGACAGAGGTCTGGCAGGTCCCCTGGGGAAGCTCAGTGAAGATGCTTCTGGGTCTTCACCCATTCCATCTTTCCCATTCCAGACACCCAGGCCCTCTCTGTCTCTTCCTGTCCATGTGGGGTGAATCCCTGGCCACTTACCTTGCTGGTGGCTGTGGCTGCCGAGCCGGGCAGCACAGGGGTGTTGGTGACCTGCACATTCAGGTAATTATTGTCGATGAGCGGCCAAGCGCCCTGCACCTTGCAGGTCTGGAAGCGGTCTGTGAAAGTCCTGAGGTGTGGGTCCCCGAAGAGGCCACAGTGTGTGTAGTTGGGGGTGGCTGAGTGCTTATGGAAGCTCTTCTCATAATGGCAGATCTCGGGGCTGTCCGAGCGCTCTTGGCTGTCCCCGGCCGGCGGGAGCACGCGCAGGCGTGGCTGCGAGGTGGGGCCATCCTTGGAGCAGTTATGCTGGCTCATGAGGTCCTCTATGCCATGGACGGCCGAGTGGTAGGCCAGGTCACCCCGGCAGGTGCGGGCTGTCCGCTGCGTGCACAGGGCGTAGGTGCGTAGGGCAGCGCAGAACTCTGGGGCGTCGTCCGACGCTGGGGCGTGGCTGCCCGACGTGGCACTCCAGAACTCAGAGTTACACTTGAGGATCTTGCACGGGGAGGTGGCTGTGAGGAAGCAATGGACATGTCATCAGGGCCCAGCGATCTCAGCCTCTGCTACCCTCTGCAGACCAGGTGAACAGGTGCACAAGACACAGGGACACCTCACCTGGGACAGCGCCCCTCGCACTGCTGTCTGCAGAGATGAAATGGTGAAGAACCCCCCACAGTGGGTAGTAAAGGGTGGAACCTGCCCTATCTGTTTTTTGGGATTCTTCCTCACACCCCATTATGGCGCCAACTGACCAGGCATGCACTCCGGTATGCTCAAAAGGCCAACAGGGCACCTCGCAAGCACCCAGCCTAAGAAGTGGCCACTGTTTCTGGGCAGCATGACAGTGGGCGCTGAAGGCCACCCTTGGGGCTGCTGACATTTATTTACACTTTCACGACCATCCCTGAGAATTCTGACAAAAGCAACAGAAATTTGAGGGGGACATCTCCAGCTCTGCCACTGTGTAACCACGGGCATACTACTTAACTTCTCTGTGCTGTATACTCCTCTGGGAGGTGGAATAAAATAATAATAGTAACACTCACCATGAGAGGTCAGTGAAAGTGTTACATGATTGATCACAGGTCAAGGACCCACAGCAGCAGCAGCAGCAGCATTGAGAGCTGCCTACCATGTGATTAGATTGGCCCTTGGCCTAGAAGGCCTGGCTTCTCTTGTGAGCAAGGTCTCTGTCTCGACCAGGAAAGCAAGTAAGGAAGCAACTGACAATAGGAACTTTGGATCTGCCCTAATTTTTTCTTTCTCTCTCTCTCTTTTTTTTAAAAATCACTCACCAGCTTAAGAGACTTTAGTGATAGATAATTAGCCTACATGACCATGCCTGAGAACCAATGCTTGAATACATGAGTGTTGTTGTTGGACACATGGAACCTGTGTGTTCTTCTGGACTCTTCTGCACAGCCCATAATAGTCATAAGCAGCCAGGTATGTACCTGCAGCAGGGTAGACGGTTATACACGGGTTCCAGGAGAAAGGGGGCTGGCAGACCAATGGTGGCTAGAGTGGTCTGCAAAGGGGAAGGACCAGTGGCATAGCTCTAGACACTTCTGTCTGGGCCACTAACTTGGCTTGTGACCTTGGAAAAGTTAGTTTGCTTCTCTGGTGCTGGTTTCATCAATAAAATCAAGTGTCGCATAAAAGCAGAGAAACGTTTGCAGGCAGGTGAAGGAGAGAACACAAGAGCACACAGCCACTCCCGCAGACACTGGGGAAGGACAGCTTATCCTGAAATTCTGGCTTTCTCCCTGACGTGACCTGCGCTTGGAACACTGCTGGAAAACAAGGTCATTTCAAGTGGTGTCTGAGTGAACACTTTTTAATTCGAAAATTCATACTTTTACAGTGGGACCCTTGCTCCCACAGAAGCGCCTTCCTTGCATGGCAGCTAGGAAATTCTCTTGCCCTGCTGCCTTCACGTCTCACCAACCTGTGGAAGACGCCCAAGGGCCCAACCAACCTGTGTGCCGCACACTGTTATCGATGCCTGTGTGGGAAAAGGCAGACGCCCAGGAGGGTCCCTCCAGGTGAAGGAAGAGGGGTGGGTATGGGGCGGGGCTGCTGTGCAGAACAAGCACCTGGAGGGGCCTGGCACAGGAGCTGGGCGGTGTGGCTCCCAACCCTTCACCTCCAGCCCAGCGGCCCCATTAATCCCTGATTCTGCCTTCTCAGATTTATGCAGATGCAGACGTCAGAGAAAATCCCCAGGAAGGGACACAGGCTTCCTGCTAATTTGTGCCCAGGCTCAGGTCCACCTCCTGCCCTCACCACTGCCAAAGGAGGAAGGCCTGTCCCTTTATGACGACCCAACCCAACACAAGCAGGCCTGCGCTGCCCGCAGGCTCTCTGAAGACAGCCGGGACTGTGAACCCACAGCTAACTTGGCTGACCCAGGCAAGTCTGCAGGCGGTGGTGCAGACCACCACATTCGGTTCTCCTGGCACCCCTGCCATTCCCACCTCTCAGAGGAAGAAGGCTGGGCTCAGCTGGGTCTGGCTGATGTCTTGCCCAGGTCTCACTTGGCGGCAAGGGTCAAGGCAGTGTTCAAACCCAGACCCAGGAGTCTGTGCCCTGGCGACTGCACATCATTAGACTATCTCACTAACGTTCTGGCCATTCCCTCCAGCAGGGTGGTGCACAGGCGGACACCACCATGGCTGGGCTCCAGCTTCTCTTGAAGGTCCCTCCTATGACGCTGGGAGCCACCATCAGCAAAGTGGCCTGTGGTATATGTGCTTGCCACAGTCTTGCCCTAGAGACTAGATTAGACCAGCCGCACACAGATCATGTGGAAAGTCAGGTGTCCTGCTGATGTCCTTTTGCAGCTCTCCTCTCCTCAACCTTACCCAACTCAACTCAGTTTCTGGACTTTTAAGGGGATCACTTTGGCAATCAGAATTGGCTATCTCTACAGCCTTCTAAACTGGTCTCAGGGCAGTGTCCCAGCTATAGAGCTCTCAGCTCTATCAGGAGCGCATGACAGAATTCTCACTTGGGAGCCCTGGAAGGAAGCAGGGTGTTATGAGCGGGCAGTGCCCGCCCTGGATGTGGCAGTTCCGTTAGGATCTGCTGTGTACATGAGTCATCTAGGATCTGACTCAGCAGGCCCAGTGAGCCTGGGGTTCTGCATCTCCCTCAAGCACTCAGGGGAGGCCCCTGCTGTCCACACTTTGAGCAGTGAGGCTTCAGAGTTAGGTCATTTCACCAGCCCCAGGGGGCCAAGTTAGAACCTGATGGAGGCCGGTGCAGCGGCTCACGCCTGTGATATCCTAGCACCCTGGGATGCAGAGGAGGGTGGACTACATGGGCTCAGGAGTTGGAGACCAGCCTGAGCAAGAGCGAGACCCATCCTGTCTCTACTAAAAATAGAAAAATGAGCTGGGCATCAAGGTGGGCGCCTGTAGTCCCAGCTACTTGGGGAGGTTGAGGCAAAGGGATCACTTGAGCCCCTGAGTTAGAGGTTATTGTGAGCTATGATGACACCACGGCGCTCTACTGACGGCAACAAAGTGAGACTTTATCTCAAAAAAAAATGCTGGAGCTGGGCCATTCCCTCTGGTGTGGGGACGGGGCTGGGGGTGAAGGTCAGAGGAGGACGGAGCTGCAGGCAGAGGGCAGTCAGGGGAGACTGGTCCAAACACAGGAGGGGGCTACCCTGCCTTATCCTAGAGGCAGAGCAGCCAAGGCCAAGGACCCTTCCAGGACAAGGCCCCCTCCTCTCTCTGTTCTATGAGGTCACCTTCACTTGTCCCCTACCTGACCCACCCACAGGTGGCAGCAGAGGTCACTCTCTGGCCTTTGCAATCAGCAGCCACCCTTCCCCTGCCAACCAGACAGGCTCTAGGACCCCAGGGAAGTGGCAGGAGAGGCACTGAGGGAGCGTTTGGGTCAATGTTCCACTCTGTCCCCTTACTAGTAGCTGTGGTAGCCTGACTCTGTCTCAGTTTTCTTAATAGTGAAGTAGAGATGGTACTGAACTAACATAGGCTCACAGGGGGACAATGCCTACAACCTATGAGGTCAGAGGTTAGAGGTCATGGGCAGAGGATGGTGAAGCTCCAGCCCAGGTTAGCACTCTGGGACTCGGGGGTTCCAAACACCCAAAGATAGGCAGATCTTTCAATCTGCTGACCGCACCCCCAGGCCCACCAGGATCAGTCCAGGACCATGACTGACTGGAGGCTACACTTCCATGGGTCCCAGGGTGGCTCACCTGACCCAGGGAGAATACTACAGACTGAATTTTTACCCCCTTGGGGTTCACAGGTTGAAACCCTAACCCCTGAAGTGGTGATTATCTGGAAGAGGGACCTTGAGGAGGTAATTAGGTTTAGATTAGGCAGCGCCCCCATGATGGGGTCCATGCCCTTAAGAGAGGAAGCCCTGGAGAGCTCATCCCCTCCTCCCACCCCCTGTGAGAACATCACACCTGTCCCCTGCCAGGAGGGCCCTCACTAGAACTGGCCCCTGCACACCCTGACCCCAGACTCCTAACCTCCAGAACTATGAGAAATGAATGCCTGTTGCTCAGGCCTCCCTCCCAATTACAGCAGCCCAAGCTCACTGCCTCTCCTTCCTGGGTCCTCCCAAGTCCCCTGTGCGGAATCTGCTAGCATCAAGGGAGACATTTATTTGGCCAGAGGCCAAGGGACCAAGCAGACTCAATTCACCTAGTCCATTTTTCCATCTCCTGACAACTCCCAGGACCTGTTTTTGCCTGGGGGTTGTCAAGGGCCTGCACTGTCCTCCACCCCTATCAGCTTCTCCCTCTGCCTGGGTTCCTTCTCCCATTCGGGGACCTGCTATCCACATCCCTCCTCTTGACCCAGGGCACCCTGATTCCTGCCTGTCCCAATGCCTTCCTTCACCAAGTGTTCATGGCACCCTAAAATGCCTCTTCTGCCCAGAGGTTTGCTGGGAGATGGTGCAATCAGAAACTTTGGGTCCTGAAGCACAATTTCAACAACATTGCCTTTGTCCTCATTAACAAGAAAGAACAGACCTCGGGTTCCACATGAGAAAGAAAAATGAGGATACTAGCAATTTCCCCACCCAGAGAAAACTGGGGAGAATTCAGTGTTTGCAGCGGCAGGTGACAGATTTTGTGTCAGGGGGCAAGACCTCCCTGTAGGGGGCAGGGATGAAGCTAATGGTTGAGGTCACCTTCCGCTCTGCCACCCACGGCTATGTGACCATGGGTAAATCCCTGACTCCCATGCACCACTGCAGATGAGGGGCTTCCTCACCATGGGGGTGCTAAAGGGACTAGAGGCACTCAGGTAAGCACAGCCTGGAGAACTTGAATGTTGTGTTAAATCACAGTTTGCCGGGGAGGCCTCCACTCGACTCTCAGCTAATGTGCATGGAGCATTTACTGTGTGTTAGATGTTGTCCATGCCTCTCCTTTAGCCCTTAAAGACAGCCCCAGGACTTAGTTATCATCCCCGTTCAATACACAGGCAGACTGAGGCACAGAGGCAGCCCACAGCTTCCTTCCCAGGTGCCCTGAAGGAGGCAGGATGCAAACCACAGCTCTCACCGCAGGCTGCCTTCTCCTCTCCCTCTTACTTTTGTGTTTCCATACACTCCACACCAGGCAGCCGGGGCCACATAGATGAACAACGACAAGAGTTCTGTCCTTCGGGGGACTCCTTGGGGAAGGGACTGTGTACTCATGGGGCCCTGGAAAGGGGGAATGAATAGCAGTGAGGGAGACGCATGGGTCAGGCCTCACCTCCAGGAGGAAATAAAATGACAATTTTTCTCGCACTCCCCTGGCTGGTGGAGGTGACAAACTGCTTCCCTGTTGGATCTTCACTAAGACCCTTGAGTAGGGGGCAGAAATTTTTATCTTCATTTTACAGATGCAAACACAGAGCCTCAGGGGCTGGAGCTGGCCTGGGTCACAATGGAAGAGCCGAGGCTCCAATGTGCTAGGCGACTAAAGAACCTGATCAGAGTGAAGTTTTCCTGAGCTTCCATTTCTTCCTCAGCTACTGAGTGTGTCCTTGGGCAGGGCCTTTGTTAAATTTTGGGGCCCTTTCTGTGCTTTTCAAAGTGCAATGGCCACAAGGCCCAAAATCACAATGCAATTTTTTTTTTTTTTTTTTGAGACAGAGGCTCAAGCTGTCACCCTGGATAGAGTGCCGTGGCACTACAGCTCACAGCAACCTCCAATTCCTGGGCTCAAGCGAGTCTCTTGCCTTTGCCTCTCAAGCAGCTGGGACTACAGGCGCCCGCAACAATGACCGACTATTTTTTGGTTGCAGCTGTCATTGTTGTTTGGTGGGCCAGGGCTGGATTCGAATCCGCCAGCTCAGGTGTACGTGGCTGGCGCCTTAGCTGCTTGAGCCACAGGTGCAGAGCCCACAATACAATTTTTTACTGTTCTCACAAGCCAAACTGATTATGAGCTCTCCCTGCAGAAAAGCTTGTGTGGAGCTCATAGCAGCAGGTGCCAGCCGTCCCTGACTTCTTGGGTCTCTCCAGCTGCCCAAACCTCTCAGAGGATGCTGAGCTAGCCTTGCAAAGCTTCAGAGGAAGCAGATACTCCCATTTTGAAGGGAGAAGCAGAAGCTGTAGGCAGGGGAATGGCTTGCCAAAGGCCAAGACCAGAATTGAGTGTGCTGTGCCCTAAAGTGAATGTGTCCAGGCCGTCATTTCCCAGGGAGGTGCTTCAGGGATGCCCACGGGTGTTGCGCTGAGGGGCCCCACCAACCCCAGAGTCATCCAACTACTCCGTGTCCTCTGCACTGAATTACTGACCACAGCCTCCCCTCCGCCCCCAGGTCAGGGACCTGAATGTAACCCGGCCCAGCATCAAAAGCGAAAGCTGTGGTGTTACCTGCCACATAGATCCCAGAGAGGCTGATTTTTATGTGCCACATCTTTTAAAAAAAAAAGCACAAGACCTTAAATCCAGGCAGTAAACCTTTTCTGATGCTGGGTGTCCAAGGAAGAAGGAAGGAGAGGAAGGTTAGAGTTTGGAACAGATCTTCCATGCTGAGAGCTGTAGGCTAAAGGCCTGTGCTGCCCCCTGGTCCTGCCACCCACAAAGAGGCCCCTTCTCGCCCTGTAGTCACCTCTTGACAGACCCAAGGGAGACAATACGCATGGCGCTAGAGGACTAAAGAACCTGATCAGAGTGACCGTTTTCCTTTCTTAAATTTTGTCACCTGGGGCTCAATCTCATAGAGACACAGAAATAGAGTGGCGAGTCCCTTAGAAGCATATTAAGAGGCATTACGTGCCCTGTATGTTTTGTTCTGATCCAAGTCTCTCTCTCAAGGCCCGAGACTTAGCTATGGTGAGATCAACAGGACAGCCCAGAGGCCTGCAAAGTCTGCAGCATGGCCCGGCCCGGGCTCATCAATAGACGCCCTTAAGTGTGTCCCAGAGGTCCACCAGGTGGGAAACTTGGCTCAAAGAGTGGGGCCCAGGCAATGTGTATGGGACAGGGTGGGTTCCAACACCAAATGGGGGTGCAATGGGCCCCTGGGCTGAGGCTGGGAATCCAAGCAACTATAGGAACCGTTTGCTCCTGACCCAGGCAATCAGGGCCGAGCTCCCTGCTTCTCCATGTAATCTGCTTAATCAAGAGTCACCTTGTGACCATTTGCTTTTCAAGGTAAATCATGGAATTTTATAATCTAGAAGCCAGGAGGATGTCAGAAGCCACCAGTTTCCCTAGGCAGGAAGTCTCCATATAGCACCTCTGTCAGGGCTGGGCTGGCCCCTACTGCTTTGGAAAGCTCCAGCTGTGGACCCACATTTGCCTCCTAGGGACCCTGCCCTTCTCTAGAGCCAAGCAGAAAGGGCTGAAATAAAAGGGCCTTTCAGCTTTCCTGTGCTACCTTCTGGAGCCCTCCAGCTGCTAACCAGATGGTTGGTGTCACCCATCGACAGCTGCCCAGCTCAGGTTCCTCTAGGAGGTGGCCGCTGACAATCACATTCCCCACTTGCCTGTGACTCTCCCATGGTAGAGGCCCCGCATCTCCTCCTTGGCACCCCCTGTTCCACACCAAAGCATCTCAGATTTGATGCTTTTTACAGTCTTTCCTAAGACAGGATATCAGAGAAGGGTTAAGTCTAGGAGAACAGGTCTTCTCAAGGCGACCGCAAGGATACACCTGTGGGGTCCTCTCCATGGTGACTCAGCTCTTGGAAATTTGTAAATGTGAAATCCTGTAGTTCTGTAGGGGCTAAAATAGCTTCTCCCGTATGATTCAAACTGGCAATGAGAAGGGTACCTGTGGGGTGGAACTTTTTGACTGTCAAGAAAAAGAGAAAGACCAAGCCAGTTGGGGAGTGCAGCCATTTGGAATTCTTCTATGCCATAAGCTCTCCAGCTGGTAAATAAAGCCCTTCCTCTTACAAACATGGTGTTTGGGTGCTCTTTCTCTCTGTTGGGCCTTGTTTTCCTGCAACACTCCCCCTTTAGCAGAAGTGTGGGGTTTCGCATGTCCTGGGCTGGCGACAAACTGGCCCCGTAGCCCACATATGTAATATGAGTAGATAACATTTCTCTTTGGGGGATGCTGGGCTTCAGACCACCTTCCTCGTGGACTGAGACATGCAGAGAAAAGAAATCACAGCCACACACGCAGCTTGTCTGACCTAATTCTTTCCCTTTCAAGAGCAGCCTTGCACCTCTCAGAATCAGAAAGACAGACCAAGGGGCTTGGAGCGCCAGCTGTACCAACCCCAGCAGGATGAAAATATTTATGCACCAGAGTAGGCATTAGCTGCTTTCTGAGACCTCCTTTGAACTGTTAATCAAGCCCAATCTTTCAGAATAATAGCCTGATTATTACTGTGCTGTTTGCATAACAAAAAGCCTAATAAGACTTACTTTGCCACGCAAAGGGGGGTGAGAAGGTTCGACCCTGAGAAAGGAGCCTTAGGAATGCTGAGAGCTGCTCCAGAGCCTGAACCCAGGAATAAAGACAATGCAATTTGCCACCAAGAAAAGCCCAATAGACCAATAAATTACCCGCATGCAAGGGGATTAGATCAGGTTTCAGCTGCAGGGTAGGAGGGATGAGCCAAGAGAGAGAAAAACCTGTGCTCTCTTAAAGGAGTAAGGCTCATTTTGAACACAGGCTCCAGGGTCAAGTTGCTTTTGTCCAATTCCATGGCTTGCATAATAACTGCCTGAATTCGTTTACTCACTGCAAGTTCTGGGCCTACTATGTGCTGGGCACTCTGATTAGTGTTATTCCTGGAACCTTGTTAGTCTCTGCGCTCAGGTAGGGTCAGCTGTATCAACTTCTCGAATGCAAAGCAAATGTGTTTAACCTGAACACTACACAATGCAGGTTTAAGAATGGAAGCAGGAGGGAGTTATCAGAGAAAGAGCATTACGAGAAGGTCTTGAATTTAACCAGTGACGCAGGGCAAAGATCTGGAGACAAGGGGCCTCCAGAACAATTGAGCTTGGCAGGAGGTAACATGCTGGCTGGTCAGGGTGTAGTCAAGAGTCTGGAGGAAAATCTAGAGTGTCAGCTGTACTGCTATGAAGCAAATGCCGCTCAGCTTCCAGCTTCAAACCACGGTCTTCTGCTCTGTGAGGCAAAGGCTGCAAGCCCCATCTTTTTTGTCACTAAGGTCCCTGTTAGATTTCACCACCAGGGGGCACTAGACAGAGACTGGCCGGGAGAAGGCTGGAGGCAGGTCACTCCTCCCCTGGCCCAGGACGCTTCTTCCTCCACCGCGTGTCTTCTTTTTGTCCATCTGCTGCTTCCCATAACTGTGTGCCTCAGTGTCCCTCTTTGCCCTTTCAGTCTTCTCATGTCCATCTAACAATTCCCAAAACTAAGTTCCCTCTCTGGAAACACCCCGGATGGGTTTTGTTTTCCTGAGTGGACTCTGACTGATATTAGAACTTAAGCCTTTATGCAGTGGATAGTGGGGAGCCCCTGAATTCTCAGTAAGCATCTGGAGGCATGATCCGGAAGCGGTGTTACTGAAGATGCAGTGGCTTCACTTAGGATAGAGGCAGGCAAAGGAAAGAAAAGTGGCTTAAAAGAGAAATCACTGCCAGCCCTGGGGAGGTGCCAACCTTGAAGGCTGAGACCTCCCAGGAAACTCCTATCACCCATCTAACCTGAGCAGCAGACTCTGAGATGTCCCAAGTTCTGGGTTCCAAAGAAGTGGCAGAAGGAACACTCAGTCTGGGGACCAAGAGCTCACCCCAGTGTGAGACCCAGGCTGTGGACTTCTCTCCTCTCTCTTAGCACTGATTTTAGGAGGGGACAGGAAGGGATCTACCACTTAGATTTGGCAGACTTCAGCCTGGGAAGTATTCTGGAGTCCCCCTGAGTTGAGAGATGCCTGAGGCTGCCCATTTGTGTCACTCCTACAGGAATTTCACTGGATTATCCTGGCATAAACATCCAGGTGGCTGGCATCAGATATCCAAAGGAACTCGCCCGGCTGAGTGGCTGGATTTTTCACCAGGTGCAGCAGACTCTGCCTTACTCAACCTACACGCAGCCAGACTGTATCTCTCTCCCTTCCCAAGAGGGACTGCTCTCCTAGTTCAGCCTAAAGATGTCTGAGGGAACTGCTGTTACTGGTGACTCTAAAGTGTCTTCCATCCCTTTAATCCACTGGGAACTTTCTAGGCTTCCTCCAGGAACTACAGGAGAAAGAGCAAGGCCAGAGGCAGCTCCTGGAGAAACCTCAGTTGACCTAGGAGTAGGCTGGGGCACAAGGGTCACGGAGTGGTAACTCCCAGCTGACTGAGCGTGGGCAGAGGTGGCCCAATGCCACTGACGGAGCTGAGGTAGGAGCCACTGTCCTCTCACTCCCAGCCAGGGCTGCTCTGCCTGAGACTCCACGCATGCCAAAACACTGCAAGAAACCATGCCAAGAGCTGAGAAAAAGGGCACACCTCAGCTTTCCGAAGTGCCCACACCCTCTCCCCTCTGCTCCCCCTGGGCCCTGCACAGCCAGTTCATGGAGAAGCAAGATAAAAGTACGTATGTTCATCTTTAGGTCCAAGGCTATGGCAGCGTGTCTCTCTGAGGGCTGGGATATTCTCTGGGTCAGAGGCACGAGCCAGGGCCAGGCCTGGCCAGCACCCTCCTATCTCAGAACAGAAAATTAAGCTACACTGGACCGTGGTTATGGGCAAAGGCACAACTTTTCAGATGAAAATGAAAATTGCAGGTAAGCAATTTAATCTTCCTGCCTTGAGGCATAACCCCTTTTCTTGAGCCCTGAGCACAACTGCTCAGCCATGGGTTGAAATGTGTTTGAAGTGGCTTCTCTCCTGCAGAGCCATGCCAACTGCAGGCCTTCCTCCCCCACCTGCTGCCTGCAGGGGAAGGCCCAATGCACGCCAACTTGGCACATGACTGGCTGGCACATACGTGTGAGTCTGTGTTCACAGGGCATTCCTTAGTGGAGTAATAATGGACTTCTTTCTGTAGGGCCTTAGGGGCAGAGGCATCAGAGTATTCTGACTGCTCCAGTGAAATGGTGCACAAAATGAATAAATAAGCAAAAACCAAGGGACATAAATCTGAGTTGGAAAAACTTGCACAACGACAGGCCTGCCAACTTGTCTTCCTGACCTGTGACTGGGTGGCATCCTCCTCTCCGGAATGCTAAGCCAGGATGAACAGGGAGCAGAGAGAGCCTTGCAGAGGAGGCAGAAATGTAGACCCAAGGGAGATGTGCTCACCTTCATTCTATCTGATCATACCCCTAGAGTTTATTTCTTGTCCCTTCTCCCCACAGCCACATATGCAACACAGCACAGTCTCATATGCTGCTACATAGCAAATTTAATGACTGTTGTTTATCCAAAATCTGGTATTTGGGAAAAGAGCAGGAGTCTGGGTTCTAATTCTGGCTCTGCCATACAACCAGCTGTGTGTCCTGTCAGGGAGTCTCTCGGAGCCTCTGAATGTAAGACATTTAGCAGAGTGCCTGGCATACACTGTGGCCACTCAAACAACAGAAGAATTTTAAAAATTATTATTCTGCTCCAATGAATCATACTTAGTAGAGGACAATATCATGGCTCAAAGGATGTTTGTGAAATGTTAATTGATGATAGCTGTTTATGGGAAGTTGGACTTTGGTTTAAAAATTTTTTGTTAATCCTTGTTAGCCTTCAGATTTAAAAATGAGTATTGTTTATATAACCAGAAAAAATTATTTTGGAAAAAATCTTGAGTATCTAGAAAAAACAAAAACAAAAACCCATGGTCTTGGTCCATTGAGCAGAACCCAAAACAAACAGAAACACAAAAATCCCAAGGGCCCCACATTTCCCAGGACTGTGTGGGGTGTGTGCCTGGGTGGGTAGAGAAGATAGGGTTGGTACAGAAGCAGATATAATGGGGTTCCTGCTTTTACAAAAAGAACTGGCATAATAAAATCCCCAAGACTCATGAGGCAACAAGCCCAGGAAGAAGTTCAGTTGTCAGCAGCCAAGGTAACAGGTGCCCAGGGCACTGGAGTCTGCGCTGGACCCTAGCAGACAGCCCTGAGCTTGGGGTGGTGGGCATTCCATTCCAAACTGGGTGGTGCCCTGAGCAAGGTCAGGGAGCTACCCATGGGTAAGGTGTGGTGGATGGTACATGCAGAGGCCAAGGCTGACCTGGGACTAGGGGACATGCCGGAAGCTGTGGAAATGAGGCTTGGGAAGAACGTGGGGCCAAAACTCAGAAGTCCTCTCATCTTGATACCCCAAAAAGGCCACAATGAGCCATGAGTTCCTGAGCAAGAGTTTCGAGTGATCCATTTGGCAACATGGAGGGTGGGCAGGGAGGCAGGTCCTAGGGCTGTCAGCAGTTACAGTAGTGACAAGGTGGCAGTGGGAACAGGCGGGACAGGGCAGAGGAAGGCCCCAGCCCCACGTGACTGGACTGCATGAAGGAACCCACTTTACACCGAGGACTGTGGTGTCCCTAACAGACTCAAGGCAAAGTATACATCCAGGGGACATGAGGGCATGGCACTAGGGTGACCAACCATGCTGGTGTGCCCAGGACTGAGGGTGCTTCTAATGGCATGAGGCTTTCAGTTTTAAAACTAGGAAGTCCTGGGAAAACTGGAATAAGTTGGCCACAGTATATAAGAAACATTACCTTCAATTTTAGGCAGGCTAAACTTTAGCCAAGCAGCAAAATAGCACCTGCTATTCAACTCAAACCTAAAATTATGAGTGCTTGGTCCAGTTCTAGGCCTTGCACATTCCACCTAAGAATCTTTACCATGAACCATATTGTCCCCAACATGGAAACGGGCCCCACCCTCTTACCTACACAGGTCTTGGGGCCCCCTCTTCCCCATCTCATAGAGCAGCCCTATTTGTGCCTATGGGTCACCACTTCCCCCCAACTTGTCTCCTCTTGAGTGCTGGGGTGACTACCAGCAGTTTCTCCAACCTTAGAGAGAGGCTTCCTTTCTTCAAACCCGAAGACCAGAGGTCCTTTCCCTGACTCCCCAGTTCACCTCCCGGGCCTAAAGGACTACCCCATCTAGGGTTTTACATGTATGATCTCCCTGGTAGCCAAGGCTCTGCCCTGCTGACCCCTTCACACACTAGCTGCCAGCTGGCTCTGTAGCTGTTTGGTTCTTATAACTGAACATCACTTCATTTTTTCTGCTGTAAACTGAATGTTTGTATCCTCACTCCTCCCAAATTCACATGTTGAAACCTAACTCTCGATATAATGGTATCAGGATGGGGGGTTGGGGGGAAATTGGGAGCTAAGTAGGTTATAAGGGTAGACTCTTCTTGAATGGGATTAGTGACCTTTTAAGAAGGACCCCTGAGAGTCACCCTATTCCTTTTGCCAGAGAGGGAATGTGTCATCTACGAGCTAGGAAGTAGGTCTTCACTTACTAGCAGAAATTTAACCTGCCAGTGCCTTAATATTAGACTTTCCAGCTTCCAGAACTGGTAGCAATTGAACTTCTATTGCTTATAAGCAGCCCCCCAAAGACCAAGATACTTTCCTTTGGGACAAAGTCCTAAGTGTAACAGCCAATATGGTAAGCAGTGTGACTTGCTCACACATTTCTGAATAAAAGCTCTGATAGAAATATCTTTTTTTCTCTTTTTTTTTGAGAGTCTCATGTTGCCCTCAGTATAGGGCTATGGAATCACAGCTCACAGCAACCTCAAATTCTTGGGCTTAAGTTATTCTCTTGCCTCAGCCTCCCATGTACCTGGGACTACAAGTGCCAGCCACAATGCCTGGCTATTTGTTGTTGTCATTGTTGTTTATCAGGCCTCGGAGGGTTTGAACCTGCCAGCCCCAGTGCATGTGGCCGGCACCCTAAACACTGAGCCATGGGTACAGAGCCGGAATATTATCATTTCTATAGTGACTTAGATATTCCTATATCTAAATATTATCATTTCTATCGTGACTTAGAGATACACTATAAAGGGCCTTGGTCTCCCCTTGCTGTGGTTTCCCACTGAGGACTAACCTTTCTAAAACAGCTTCACTTTAAAAATATAAGGGAAAGATGGGCAGTGCCTGTGGCTCATCGAGTAGGGCGCCGGCCCCATATACCGAAGGTGGCAGGTTCAAACCCAGCCTCAGCTGAACTGCGAAACAGAAAAATAGCCGGGCGTTGTGGCGGGCACCTGTAGTCCCAGCTACTCAGGTGGCTGAGGCAAGAGAATCGCCTAAGCCCACGAGTTGGAGGTTGCTGTGAGCTGTGACAACACAGCACTCTACTGAGGGGGATAAAGTAAGACTCTGTATCCAAAAAAAAAAAAGAGAAAAAATATATATATATATGTATGGGAAAGAAAGAAGGGATACAAAAGGCTGAAGTGTAATGGTTCTTGGAACAGTGGTCTTCAAACTTGAGCAAGCATCAGAATCCCCTAGAGCAGTGGTTCTCAACCTTCCTAATGCCATGGCCCT
>CAUYON010015161.1:0-10957 GCA_963573935.1 Arctocebus calabarensis
TCCCATGTACTCAAGTTTGATATGAGGACAATTAATGACAATTATTGACACGGTGGGGGTGAAGGAAGGGGAGAGCAGAGAGAGAAAGAATGAGGGAGGGGTGGGGAAAGGAAGAGCAGAGAGAGGGAAGGAGTGAGGGGGGTGGAGTCTTGGGGTCTTGGTGTGTGCCACACCTTTTGGGGGCAAAACACGATTGTAAGAGGGACTTTTCCCAACAAATGCAACCAGTGTAACATGGTTTCTTGTACCCTCAATGAATCCCCTACAATAAAAAAAAAAAATTAAACTAAAAAAACAAAACTAGGAATAAAATAAAATGATACATCAAATTAAAAAAAATGAAAAAAAATCACAAGACAAAAGAGAAAGCAATTTCACTGTTATAGAGTAAGATATTTCATGCAAAGTATTAACTCTACCCCCCACCAAAGTCTGACCTCTTTCTCCCCTCGCAAAGATTGATTCAAGATGGATAAAGGACTTAAATTTAAGGCATGAGGTGATAAAAATCCTCAAAGAAAGAACTGGAAAAACACTGGAAGATATTGGCCTGGGGAAAGACTTTATGAGGAAGACTGAAACCTCACAGAAATGGAGAAGCATGAATCCTATGTATTCATGCTTTGATTTGAGGACAATTAATGACAATCAATGACACAGTGGGGCAAGTGGGAAGGAGAGAGCAGACAGAGAAGGAGGGAGGGGGTGAGGGAAAGAAAACCAAAAAAAAAAAAAAAATGAATGGTCTTTTACATGTAGGCTCCTCTTGGCTAATGGCACGTGGATGTCAAAGCTAACTCACCAGCTATCTTCAGAGAGAGAGATACTTGTGTGCTCACAATAAGTATTGGCTGGAATAGATAGTACATTGGCAACAGACTGCATTTCCTCTTAGGAGCAAAGTACAGATCAAACTCCGGGAAGGAAGTTTTCATGTACATTATGAAAAGCATATTGGTGGCATGCTCTCAGAAGTCTTACTTAAGAGAAACCAAAACAATGGCATTTGCTCCAAGTGGGATACTACTGGTGAAAAGCTGGAGCAATGGCAAACAGCTCTTCTCCTGGAGAACAAGCAGCCTTTTGAATGCTCTCTTACCTGTAGGCCCACTTGGCTACCAACACATAAGTGTCATAGCTAACTTCCCAGGTATCTTCATAGAGAGATTCACTTATGAGACTAAAGCACACTGGCAACCAGCTGCATTCCCTATTAGGAACAAACTGCAGATCACACCTCCAGGAATGAAGCTTTGATGAATGTGTGAAAAGCACTTATTGGATTTGCTCTTAGAAGCCTTCCTAAGAGAAGTAGAAGTGGCATTTCAATCCAAGTGCGATGCTGCTTATGAAAAGCTAGAGAAGTGGCAAACATCTCTTGTCACTGAGAACAAGCATACACTGAAGGATGTTTTTCACATAGGCTCCCCTTGGCTTGGGGGACATTGGGATAAAAGCTCATGCTCCAGGCATCATCAGAACTCCTAAAAGGCCAGGAAAGAGTGTGAGAAGGCACAGAGGTTGCCAGGTCTGCCCACAATGGGGCCAGCCCTCAGCACCTCCATCACCTTGGTCTTGGGCAGCTCCTGGCACACCTGCTGGACCACCGTGATGGCCTGAGCTTTCTTTTCCAGGAGTTTCTCCATCCTCTGCCTTCTCAGCGGTAGAAAGAGTCCCTCTCTTCGCAGGGACTCATTTTTCCTTTGTCAGTTGCTGATGGGCCACTGTATTGATGTGAGTCAAGCAGGGATGGGTCCCTTTCCTGCAGCAGACTCTGAGCAGGAAGATGCTGGACATGAGGGCAGATGATGGCCTATATCCAAACTCTGAGTCCATGACCAGGAGAGCACAGTATTGTGGAGCTCTGCTGCCTGAACTGTCCAGGCTCAGGCCTGATTCTTAGTCCAAGCCCGTGCTCCAGACATCTTCTAACATCCAATGGACCTGATAGCAGAGGATCAGAAGGATGGCTGACCCACTGGAGCTCAGTGAGGGTAGAGTTCTGGGGACCCCAGGCCTGGTCAGGGAAGCCAGGTCTGGACAGGAAATGGCATCCTTCTCTCCAGTGAAAGGGCTGCCTGCACTCTGCACCCTTCAGCCTTGGCCTCTGAAATCCCAAATCTATTTCCCTCCTCACAGTGACTGCCACAGAGCTTGGCGGAACTGGGGATGAGACATTTTTATTTGCAGCTCTGCAACCAAAACCTCATTTCAGCTTCTCTAAATGTAAGTAAAACAATGGTGCCATGACTTGACCCTGTGAAAAGAGTGACCCCACCTGATTTGCCCTACATCCTCTCCTTAGCACAGGGAGAGGTAGGAGTCAAAGCCAGACTTCTTATCCAGTACTTGATACTCTTTCCACCCTCTCTTCATGACCCCTAAAGCCCTCTATGCCCAGGGACCTGGACAAGCAAGACTCACATTCTCAGGTGAGTAGTCACCATTACAAGTAGTCTGAGAGCTATTTTCCCATTCAATTTCCCTTTTCTTCCTTATGTAAAAAGAGCAAAATTGTGTTTTAGTTGATATTCTATCAGCTGTGGACAGGAAAAGCAATAGTGCTCATGAGAACTGTAAGTCCTTCTGTGACATTCAACTTTCCAAGGATTTTGTTGGTTTGTTCATTTGTTTGTGTACTTTATAGCTTTTAAAGATAATCTTATCATGTGCTCCGTTGGATTTAATGACACTAACAAGCATGCAAGGTGTTCTGATGGTCACTCAATGACTGAAATGGACTGATAACATGGCTCACAAAAGGCAAGAATGTCATTTAAATTCAGTCATCTGACACTAAGCTCCCAAGTTTTGCCAAGAATCTGCAAATGCCAGGGGGCAAAACCAAAGGGTTTTATAAAGGAAGTAGAAAGGAAATCCTCTAGACAGCAAGAGCTGTGCACTGTGCAGTGTGGATTTGGTCCTTGGGACCCTCCCATCACATGTGTGACAGATGCACCCCAGCACGGATTGAACTTTCACATCAGTGTATCCTAATGGTAGAAGGGTAATGAGCACACGTGCCCAGTGAATCTGGGAACCTAACTGAAAGAGGACAAGACAGCTTGGTGCTTCTAGCTCAGTCTCTATGGTGCCAGCTGCATATACCAGAACTGATATATTCAAATACGACCTGGGATTGCCAAACAACAATGACAACAACAACAAAAAGTAGCCAGCCATTGTGGCAGGTGCCTATAGTCCCGGTTACTTGGGGGGCTGAGGTAACAGCATGACTTAAGCGCAAGAGTTTGAGGTTTTGGTGAGCTATCATACTGGGGCACTCTTCCAAGGGTGACAATGAGATTCTGTCTTTAAAAAAGAAAGAGAGAGAGAAGAGAAGAGAAGAAGAGAAAAGAGAAAATGAAAGAAGACAAGCCAAACATCATTTCAGAGAGACGGTTGCCTGTGTCATAATCTTACAAATCTAAGAACATGTTATCCTTAAGTGCATTAGTGCTTTTTGGCTCTCCAGAGATTCTAGGAAAACTGACGCTTTGACCCATATTAACCATGTGGCACCCAGAGAATCTCAGGTTGATATGATCTGGAGAAGATTTGAGGCTGGGAAGTTTAGTTTGCCAGGGTCTGACCCACAGAAAATTAGATCTCACTCCAGATAGAACTGAGTGAATGTGAGGGGAGAACTCTCTAAAAAATATTACAGTCTCCCCAGAGAGTAGAAACCTGGGAGCAAAGTTAACCAAGCCTGTTCTCCCATTACCACTCACACATGTTGCTGATGTCTGAGTTAAAGGAGTGAGAGAGAATGTGACTTCTCAGTCCTGAATTCTGTGCTCCTTAGACCCCTTCCACTTAAAAATATTTGTGAAGTTGAGATATACCAGAAAGGGAGTGGACAGCTGGGGTACTAGGCCATATGATCAGGGACCAGGCTCTGGGGAGTAATGACAATTCTGAGGGGCCTGGTGACTTTACTACATTCCACTCCTGCCCACCTAGTTCGCAGTCTGTGCTCTGCAGTGGTGGAAGGAAGCATAGGAAAGGGACCCAGGGCCTTGGGGACAGGAGGCCACAGAACCCAGGGAGGGAAGGTTTGGGGTGGCACAAGGCCAGGGCCGAGTCCAGAGATAAGAGTAGGTGGAATCACCAGCCTAGAGTCACTGGGGGCAATTGTGGGTGGGTGGGAGCTGTCTGCTGAAAGGGTAGTATTGGCCAATGAGACTTTGGTGAGTGAACCAAGGAGCACAGTGGGGATAGCTCTGCGTGTCTCAGGCACGGCACAGACTGTAGCCAGGGTTCTGCCATGGGAGGGGGGGTCTTGGGCTGCATTGGGAGCTGCTACCCTGGCATGTTGTAACTTTTGCTTGGCTCTGGCCAGTTTTTCCTGTTGGACTTTTTTTCCGACATCACAGGTCGGGTAGGAGAAAGTGAGATCTATGGGAATGGGGATTCATTTATGAGATCCAGGTGACTACAGCACACATCCGGATGGCCTCCACTCCCTACCGGGGCAGAAAGGCAACTGAACCAGGATAGGTGGGGCCTAGAGATACTAGGGAAATGAATGTAGGCATGGCCTCAATGCTCCCAGCCCATTGGTGAACCAGAAAGTTGACAGGGAAAGGGGGCATAGCCAGGCAGCCACGTGCTCTGCAGTGGTGGAGGGAAGCATAAGAATAAAGTCATAATGGAAGCTGCCCTGCCCACTCCAGGAAGAGTAGGGCCCAGCAGGACTCTTCATGGTCTCCTTCAAAGAATTCTGTTACTGATGCACCTGACAGGCCACTCTCCCAGCTTCACCCTGAACCCTCTTGAACCTCTGATCCCGGTTCTCAGGACAGCTCTGCACAGACTTCCTTATCCCTGAAATCAGCTCTAGGGACCCTTACCCATCCTCAGAAGCCCCCTTTCTCAAGGGTCTTTTCTCTGATCCTGGAAGTGTCTCTGTCCCCCTCACAGCCAGATCTCGCCCAGGTCACTCCTTCTACTTCCTCAGCTGTTCCTCCTCCTGGACCATGAAGTCAGGTCCCTTTCCACAGAAAGCAAGCACTGAGTCCAGAGTTTACCTTAGTGAGGGTTCTTCCAACCCCCTTTGTATCTGTACTTCTGCCCTACCCCCAGCAAATCAATCACTGCTGCCCTCAGCCCTTCTCTCCATCCCAACTGCAGGCCTGCTATGCTCAGAACCTCCAGGCCATTTCTCAACCCCTGCCCTTCCTTTCCTCTTGCTCTCCATTCTTCTTAGAGAGACTACTGGCAGCTGTTCTGTCTAGCCCTCACCTCAACTCACACCTATACCTCCTCCTCAGGTGCCATCCACCTCTCCTGATCACTGCTTTCTGCCCTCAGCTTGCTCTTCCTTGAAACTCACAGCTCTCTAATCAGGAAAGTGTCCTTTAGGCTGGGCACTCCTTTCAGCTCCCAGTAGTCTCTTTTCTCTCACAAATGACACCAAAATGCAGGCTCCCTGTCTCATCCCCAGATGGGGTTTCCTCCAGCAGCACTCTCAAGCTAGAGGTATGCAGATGTGTGCCAGACTTACACAACACAATATTGTTTGGCCATCAAAAGAATGAAATCATGTCTTTGCAGCAACATGGGTGGAAGTGGAGGCCATTAGCTTAAGTGAAACAACTCAGAAATCAAGAGCCCAATATCTCATGTTCTCATAAGTGAGAGCTAAATAGTATGTACATGGCGTTGCAGAGTGTGGAATGATAGGCAATGGGAACTTAGAGGTTGGGTTGGAGAGGTGTGGGCTGGGGGATGAGAAATCCCTTCATGGGTGCAGCAGTGCATGATATTTGAGTGGTGGATACACCAAAAGCCCAGGTTTTGCCACTATACAATGTATACATGAAACAAAAGTGTATTTGTACCTCTGAAGTATATGAAAGAAGAAAATTTAAGTATATCAATTTTAAGAACAAGTCTCATGCCTTATATGTGAACCACATAAAATACTCACTAAACCCCCAGATGCCATGACCAAAGACATCTAAATTGAGACACAAAGCTGATATTCCATGTTATGAAAAGCTCTTCTGGAGATATTGAAACAAAACTCCATGTCATCATGGGACTCTAGCCCTCATTAATGTTACTTTTACTTCATTCACAGGATAATTTCAAAACTTAAGATATACACAGACACAATCACACCTGTATTAGGTACACATTGTCTATACTACTATACTACCCTGGACTCTTTAGAAAATAAGTTTAGTTTTTATTTTCAACATTTCTTCATTTAATTTTCACCATCTCTAATAATGTGTATATGAACATGGGAAAAGATATTTGCAGGTTATGCTTCTGATAAAGATATTGTAACTAGAATCCACAGATATCTCAAACTAACAAATAAGAAAACAACAAATTACCCCATTTTTATGTAGTCAAGAGACTTGAACAGAAGCTTCTCGGAAGATGACAGGTGCATGACCTACACACATGGAAAAATGCTCACCATCTTTAATCACCAGAGAAATTCAAATCAAAACCACTTTGAAATATCATCTAACTCCAGTAAGACTAGCTCTCATAACAAAATTCCTAAAGTACAGATATTGGTGTGGATGTGGAGGGAAGGGAACACTTCTGCACTGCTCTTGGGAATGCAAGCTAATACAGCCTTTTTGAAAAGAAGTTTGAAGAAATCTCCAGGAAGTAAAAATGGACCTACTGTTGTTCTCAGGAGTTCCACAAAGACCACACTGCCAAACAAGCCAAATTTACAGCAGAGGCCTTATATTGAACAGCTGGCTAGTGATTGCCTCAGTGTCTGAACATGGGGTTTCTGAGAGCAGCCCCAAGTGTTTTTTTTTACTCAAATCACAGCTGTGTATATTAATGCAATTATGGAGTACAATGTGCTGGTTTCATATCCAATTTGAAATACTTTCATCAAATTGGTTAACATAGCCTTCACCATATTTTCTTAGTTATTGTGTTAAGACATTTATATTCTACACTTAGTAGATTTAACATCACTTATGTAAAATGAACCATAGATATGGTCCCAGCAATTACCCTCATGCCACCCATTCTCCCCCTCCCCTCCCATTCTCTTTCCCCTTCATCTTGGGGTGCATTTGGGTTATAGCATTCATATGGAAGTGTAGGTGCTTATAAATTGGTTTCATAGTAGAGTTGAGTACATTTGGATACCTTTTCTTCTATTCTTGAGATACTTTGCTAAGAAGAATATGTTCCAGGTCCATCCATGTAAACATAAAAGAGGTAAAGTATCCATCTTTTTCAAGGCTGCATAATATTCCATGGTGTACATATACCACAATTTATTAATCCATTCGTGGGTCAATGGGAACTTGGGCTTCTTCAATGACTTAGCAATTATGAACTATACTGCAATAAACATTGTGATGCAAATATCTTTGTTATAAAGTGATTTTTTTTGTCTTCTGGATATATACTTAGTAGAGGAATTGCAGGATCGAATGGCAGGTCTATTCTTAGATCACTAAGTAATCACCAAACATCTTTCCAAAAGGAACATATTAGTTTGCATTCCCACCAGAAGTGCAGAAGTGTTCCCTTTTCTCCACATCCATGCCAACATTAATAGTTTGGAGATTTTTTTTAATTTGGATTAATTTTACTGCAGTTAGATGATATCTTAAAGTGGTTTTGATTTGCATTTCTCTGACTATTAAGGATGATGAGTATTTTTTCATGTGTCTGTAGGCCATGTGCCTGTCTTCTTCAGAGAAGTTTCTATTCAAGTACCTTCCCCACAATGAGATGGGATCACTTGTTCTTTTCTTGCTAATACGTTTTAGTTCTCTGTAGATTCTGGTTATTACACCTTTGTCAGAGACATAACCTGAAAATATCTTCTCTCATTCTGAGGGCTGCCTACTTCCTTTACATACTGTGTTCTTCACTGTGCAGAAGCTTTTTAGATTGATCAGATCCCAGTAATATATTTTGGTGTTGCTTCAATTGCCCTGGGGGTCCTCCTCATAAAATATTCTCCAAGGCTGATTTCTTCAAGTGTTTTCCCTGTACTTTTGTCTAGTATTTTTACAGTTTCATGTTTTAAGTTTAAATCTTTTATCCAGAAAGAGTCTATCTTAGTTAATGGTAAAAGGTGTGGGTCCAGTTTCAGTCTTCTACAGGTCACCAGCCAGTTCACCCAGCACCATTTGTTAAATAGGGAGTCTTTTCCCCATTGAATGTTCTCGATTGACTGATTGAAGATCAAATGATGGTAATTATCTGGGTTCATCTCTTGGTTCTCTATTCTGTTCTGTACATCTACCTCTCAGGTTTTGTACCAGTACCATGTTATTTTCATCACTATCGATTTTTAGTATAGCCTGAGGTCTGGTAGTGTGATTCCTCCTGATTTGTTTTTATTTCTGAGTAATGTCTTGCTAATCGAGTTTTTTTCTGGTTCCATATAATATGAAGTATTATATTTTCAAGGTCTTTAAAGTATGAAAGTGGTGCTTTTGCTTTAATAGGTATTGCATTAAAGTTATTGATTGCTTTGGGTAGTGTGGACATTTTAACAATGTTGATTCTTCCAAGCCTTTAGCATGGTATGTTTTTACTTTTGTTGACATCTTCAGAGTTGCTCTTCTCAGAGTTTCATAGTTCTCTGTATAGAGATCTTTCATTTCCTTTGTTAGGTAAACTCCCAAATATTTCATCTTCTTTCACACTACTGTAAAAGGATTAGAGTCCTTGCCTGTTTTTTCAGCTTGACTATTGTTGTTACATATAAAGGCTACAGATTTGTGACTATTGAGTTAGTAACCTGAGATGCTGCTGTATTCCTTGATCACTTCTAAGAGTTTTGTAGTAGAATCCCTGGTATTCTACAGATATACAATCGTACCATGTGCAAAGAGTCGAAGTTTTGATCTCCTCCGTTCCTATTTGGATACGCTTGATCGCCTTTTCTTGCCTGATCGAAATGGCTAAGACTTCCATTACAATGTTAAAACTCAGTGGAGACAATAGACAACCTTGCCTGGTTCCTGATCTGAGGGGAAATGTTTTCATGTGGGTTTGCTGCAGATGGTCTCTATCAGTTTAGAAATGTTCCTTCTATACCTTTTTTCTTAAGTATTATGATCACAAAACTATGTTGAATATTATCAAAGCTTTTTCTGCATCAATTGAGAAAATCATATGGTCTTTTTTTATTTTGTTCATGTGTAGTATTATATTTATAGATTTATGTATATTGAACCATCTTTGATACCCTGGAATAATGCCAACTTGGTCCTGGTGTATAATTTGATGTGATGCTGGTTTCTGTTTGCTAGGATTTTATGGAATATTTCTGCATCTATATTCATTAGCGATATTGGTCTATAATTTTATTTTCTTGTTGGGTCTTTTCTTGGTTTGGGGATCAGGGTGATATTTGCTTCATACAATGTGTTGGTTAAGTATTCCTTCTTTTTCTATGCTTTGGAAAAGTTTATGTAATATTCGTACTAATTCCTCTTTAAAGATTGGGTAGAATTCCGATATGAAGCTGTCTGGTCCCAGACTCTTCTTTTCTGAGAGATTTCATATAGTTTATGCTACTTCAGTACTTGATAAAAGTCTGTTCAACATTTCTAATTCTTTCTGGGTAAGTCTAGGATGATGGCATGCTTCCACATATTGGTCAATTTCTATCAGATTATCTTATTTCTTGAATAGAGTTTCATGTTGTATTCATCAAGAATTTTTGAATTTCTGAAATGTGTGTTGTTATTTTGCCTTTGTCACTTCTGATTGATAAAATTATGGATTTTAATTTTCTATTTATGGTTAGGCTAGCCAAGGGCATATCAATTTTGTTAAACTCTTTTAAAAAACAACTTTTTGATTCATTGATTTTTTGAATAATTTTTTGTTTTCAATTTCATTTAATTCAGCTCTAATTTTGGTTATTTATTTTTTTCTGCTGCTTTTGGGGTTGGAATGTTCTTCCTTATCTAGTTGCTTGAGATGTCCCATTAAGTTGTTGACGTCCTCTTCTGTAGTCCCACTGGGTAACCAGTGACTGGGCATGACAGTGATGCAAAGTGGGAGGAGACAGCCTCCCTGGAATGATTCTTTTGCTGGGCAGGCCTTTCTGACACCACAGATCATCAGAGTGAGTCACACTTAAGCTGCCAGTGGACCTCTGCTGTCCAGTTGCTGGAGACCTTTTGAACCCTCCCACTTGATGTATTTTTTTGCTGACTGGGACAATTGGTTGGCAACTCTTGATTTGGGCCGTTGACCTGGGAACTTTCAAAGGTTATGCCCTGGTTGTGTTGTAGAGGGAGATTCTGATTCTCCTATCCCAGTTATTGCCAGTGGAGGGCAGGGTGCCTTAATTGCTTGTATTCCTCCACAGATAAGATTTCAGCACAAAGTCACTGATCCACTAGGATTGCCCAAAATCTAGCTAAATACAAGACAGACCCACCTAGCCCATCATACCAAGTGGGTCACCAGAGTATCAGGCTGTAGTAGTCAATGAGGCCTTTGTAAAGCTGAAGAGGAAAAGCCACGGTCACCATTGCACCACCCAAAGTCAAAGGTAAAGAGCTGGTTAACTACATCTTCAGGAGCCCTCAATTTAATTCTTACTAGCCTTTATAAACAAATGGTGAAAAATAACCATAGGGTGGAATCAGCAGAAAAACTCAGGCAACATGAACAATCAAAGTAGAACAACTCCCCCAAGATATGACAAAGGAGACACAACCAAAGATCCCATTCATAAACAAATGGCTGAGATGTCAACAATTGAGTTCAGAATTTGGATAATAAATATGATTAACAGAATTCAAGTAAAATTGGAATTAGACGTTCAAGAAAAGTTTTCTCAAGAATTAAAAATCACATTACAACAAAGATATCTGTATCAGATTGTTTATTGCAGCCCAATTCATAAAAATAATTTTATTTTTGCCTAATTTTATATTTACAGAAAGCTACAAAGAGAGTACAGAGATTTCTTCTATCTTTCAGATTC